>JARHVA010008180.1:422500-427500 GCA_037957365.1 Torreya grandis | reverse complement strand
AATTAGCTATTTGTAGATACTTTCATTTACTTGTGGTGAGTCCTAGAATCTAGAGAGTTGTAAACCTTTCTCAATCAGTGTTGAAAGTGGCTTACAATTTGACATTCTATACTTTTATAAGATTGTCTAAGCATATTTTATCTATGAGATAAAAATATGATTTAGTTTTTATCATATCTCCAAGCTAAGATAGTAATGTAGTAGCCCCAAATTGGTCATGTTGAAGGATCTTTTGAGGTCATTCTTCATAATATCAGCTTGATTTGCTAAACTTTCAGTGATCACAAGATCATCCACATATATATTAAGAATGATCATATCTATTTCTACCTTCTATATGTATAAATTAGAATCAGAAGGGCTACAAGTAAAACCATGCTACAAAAGGTGATCATCTATTTTGGTTTACCATGCCCTAGGAGCTTGTTTCAGTCCATATAGTGATTTAATGAGATGACATACCTTTTCAAGATGCTTTTCATCAACAAATACTTCTAGTTGGGTCATGTATACTTCTTCTTTTAGATCACCATTAAGAAAAGCATTTTTGATGTCCATCTATTGAAGTCACCATCCATTATATACTGCTAGTGTGCAAATAAATCTAATGGTTTTGATCTTCACAGTAGGTGCAAAGGTCTCTTCTTAGTCAATGACCTCTTTTTGAGTATATCCCTTTGTTACAAGTCATGCTTTATGTTTATTGATGGATCCATCTACCTTGTATTTTTTTTGGAAAACCCATTTTTAGCCTATGGGTTTCTTTTTGGTAGGTAGATCAACCAATTACCAAGTCTAATTCTTCATGACTGAGTCATATTCAACATCCATTACTTTATTCCATTATGGTTTATTTAAAGCTTCACAAACATTATTAGGTTTGAAACTATCAATAATTATACTCATGAGTGAAAATTTTACCTCATGTCTTGTATGACTCCTTGTTCTAACTCCAGCTATGTGGGGATCTCTACTGGTACCTAGTACCCACTTTGGATGAGAACTTTGCTACTATTGTGAATAACTGATTGGTGGATATGAAGAACTATCTGGTGGATGTTCTAGATCTCCAAGATCAACATATAGTTCCCCTTGCAACTCTTCTTCCTACTGAGGAGTCTCCTCATCATCTAAGTCAGGAAGTAATTTGTGAGAGGTGGTTAGTATTGATTCACCATTTTGCATCTCAAAGGATGACTCATCAAAAACCACATCTCTGCTTTCATAGATTTTCCTCGACTCAGGATCCTTGAGATGATATACCTTTGAGGTTGTGCGCTATCCCAAAAGGATCCATGGGAGTGTTTTGGACTCGAGTTTATTCTTCTTTTTAGATGGTACATGAATATGTTGTGCAACCAAATACTCATAAATGAGAAATAGATGGATTTTTGCCACTACATACCTCTTCAGGCATTTTGTCCTTCAAAATTTTCATTGGTGCCTTGTTAAGAAAATACACAGCTATCTAGACTGCTTCTGCCCAATAGTATTTTTCTAGCTTTGTTGTTGATAACATGCAGCAAGCTATTTTCATCGAAATATGATTGCATCGCTCAACAATGCCATTCTACTGGGGTGCATAAGGGCAATCAAATTTTGTTTAATTCCTTGCTAGTTCAAGAATTCTAAGAATATCTTTGACATGAATTCCCCCCTCTATCTAAGCAGAGGTGAAGTAGAGGTTGTTTGGTTTCCTTGAAAACCTACTGATAGAATACCTAGAAATGATGAAGGGCCTCACTTTTCTTTTTAAAGAATTATACCCACAACTTTTGAGAGTAGTCATCCATGAATAGTTGGAAGTTCTTGTATTTGAAAAATGAAGCAGGTAGTGGGCCATTCAGATTGGTATGAACAACCTTCAAATGCTTCTTGGAATGAAAGGAACTATCTTTTAATGGATCCCTGTGTTGTTTCCCTACAAGGCATATAGGGCAAACTGGCAAAGAATTGGATAATTTTAGAAGCCATGTACCATTTCTTTAAAACTTAGCTGGTATAAAGATCTAGCTGATAAATGTCCATAATGGTAGTGCCATAGGGTAGTGGATTATATCATTGATGTAGATACAACTACTATAGAAGATGAAACTATATCTAAAGAAAACAACTTATCTTTCAGAAAATATTTTGCAATAACTTTACCTTTTCATGAAATCAAGGAAGTTTTGATGCCATTATTGACAAAAAAACTCCACCTTAACTTGATGATTCAACAAATGAGTAACTGATAAGAGATTGTATGTCAAACTAGGAGTATATAGTACCTTCATAAGTGTACATTTTCATGTTCCAAATGGAATGGTAACTTGACCTATTCATACTATGATGTACTCCTAATCATCAATGATCCTAACTTGATCTCTAGTGGGTTAGTCTATCAATGAATCAAATAGTTTGTTGTTGCTTGTCATGTGCTTAGTGGCACTTGAGTCAATCAACTAGATATTCCTCATGGGCTGTGAGGTCTGGAAGACTAGTACTATGTTCTTATCTTCATCAATTATTACCTCATCTGATTCATCTTCTTGTTGGGTAGTGACATTTCCCTTCTGCTTCCACTATTGAGGATGTCTTGTCTTCTGAGTATTATCATGCGTTGATGTGTTTGGCTTGCTGGTAGATCCTTTGTTTTGACTATTGTACCAGCATTTATCCATGTCATGAGTGTTGGTGTGATAAATGTGCCACCATCTCTTTAAATTTTGATGATCAGACAATTATTTTTGTTGTTGTTTCTATGATGACTTTTTTGGAGGTCCCTTGCATGATTTTTGACCTAGTTACTACTTTGTTTTAAGATCTTTATCTTCAAACTCATCCCGAGCTAAATTGATTGCTTCTTCCTACTGCAATAGGTTCATGAGCTCTTTAAATGTCACTTTCTATTTAGTGACACTTAGTGTCTTGACAAACATTGAAAATTGAGAAGGGAGTGCTCGCAAGGTGATCAGGACCAATGTTTGTTCATCTACTCTTTCTCTGAGAGCTAACAACTCTACTCATAGCTCAACTACCCATCACAAAAATTCTTCTAGTTTTTCATTAGACTCCATAGTGAATGTATGAAGCTTCAATTATAGATGAAGTATCTTCATCTGATTCTTCACTTCATATATTATTTCTAATTTATCACAAGCTATCTTTGCATTATTAGCATCCCTGATATGTTGTTACACATCATTGGTAACAATAAGCATGATCATTATTATGGCCTTAGCATTAGACTATTTTTACTTTTTGAGTGGATCAGGATTAGTGGGAACTCATGTGGTTCCTATCATGATGCCCCACAGTCCTTCGAATTGAAGGATCATATGCATTTTTATTTTCCATGCAGCATAATTGGATCCTTTAAGTAATTGGGCAAATGATACAAGTAATTTTAGGAATAGACATCTTCTAAAAACCAAATTATTTTATTTTATTATTTTAAAAGCAAATTACAAGACTTTATAGCTTATTGGTGTGAAAAATGGGCTTGGAGATGAGCATGATAGTTATGTGTTGAGAGAGGGTGTCACTTGTAGGGCCATTCTACCTCATCTTCATATCCAATGTCTAGTTCCTCATGAATTATTTTTATTCAATAATATGCTTTAAATATGAAATACTCTAGAATGTCTTGTCAAACAAGCTCATCAAATTGAAGATTATTGATATCTCAAAGAGCTTCAAGCAAGGTAAAATAATAACCAGTGCTTTCTTATGCATCTCTATATTTTTCTATGGTTTGTTAGTCTCCTTGATGACTTTCAATAGTCTCAACACTTACTCTTACGTTTGACATACACAGTGGTCTTGTTCACATCTCAGTTCTTTGGACTTTCTCTTTCTTGGTGTTTGGCTGCTACAATGATCTCTTCAGAAGTAGTAGTCTCTAAATAGGTAATTATTCAATCAACAAGTTTGAGCTAATTATCAGAACTTTGTCAATAGAGGATGATCTAGGCATGAACACGTATGGACTATCCTGATGGTGGAAGGGGATGGTTTATCCACCTAAAAGCTAAGTAATGACCTACTTACAAGTAATTATGTTACTCCTATTTCCAGTGATTTACTGACACTGATCATTACACTTTATAAATCCAAATAATCTTTTTTTCTTCTCTATAGTTTTCCACACTCTCCTCACATTGACTCTTCGTAAAAATTGGAGTTTCCCGGTGATTTCCATGATCTAGTGTAGCTATATGATTTTGCTACTCTTCTACCATGATTTTCTACGGGCTCTTACTTCAATGATTTGGTGTTGTAGGAATACTGACTACATTGGAATTTACTATAGGTGTCTTATCTCAGTGATTTATTCCTTTCCCACATTGAATCATTTCCCAAGACTACTGCATCCTTTGTCAATCAGTGCCTATGCTATGGTAGCTACGTTAACTTATACTGTTGGCTATCTCTTTCCACATCCTAGGCTATGTCATCTTGCTCAATTCATTATTGCAAGCTCTAATACTAGAGTTTTTATAAAAATGAATTATTTTCATTGAATCAAAACAAATATTAAATAGGTATTTATACTTGACTTGTTACCTAAAATATGATAACTATATTCTAAGAATGGAGAACGAATAATTATCTGGAGAGAAATCTAGAATGATGTGATAATATCTATAGTGGGGTCTAAAAAATTATAAAATAATGTAATATATATTTGCTACGTTGTCAGCAATGTTTCAACTCCACATCCTAATCTTAAGAAAAGACAAACTATTCATAGATCTTTGTTTACAAAAATCCAATTATTCCATAACATGAAAAAACATAGCATAATGAAAAACAAAATTGAGTCGTATCAAAAAAGTGCATTTAGAATCCTCCAAAGGTTAGGAAGAAGAAAATTTTGAATACATTGATGGTGAATATCTCCTTAAACCTTTTGATATAGTTAAAAGTATTTCTATGTATAATCCCCTATCTAGAATGGCAAATAATCCACCCATGTGAAGCTTAGGTGGAGGCCTCGAAGGTGATGGTTTTTGAGG
>JARHVA010008180.1:397500-410000 GCA_037957365.1 Torreya grandis | reverse complement strand
AGGAATTCTAGTTTACCTCCATATATGATGTCTGAAAAAATGTTTCTTCAGAGTCAGATTCAAGAAATAGAAAAAATATATTTAAATCAGTTAGATTATATTCCGAAACAAAAAATTTCTTTGTCTTCTTAGTTTTCTCAACAAAATATTGATAAAGGAAAAGAAGTTGTTAGTTCTTCTTTCACAGATCTTCATAGAAACGAATGGAGAACAAAGCATATTAAGAGGCTAAAAATCTTCCTGAAAAAGGCTCAAGCAGAATTAGAAACTCTGCTTAGAGAAGAAGCAGATGAGGAAGATGAAGAACAAAAATTTGAAGAAGAATTAATTAGAGTTGTTGATGCTACAAAAGCAGAATATGCTGCTACTCATATGACAGTTGATAATAACATTCAATAAGTTTCTGTTCATGAAATCAGTAACCCTGTCTGTGAGGTCAGTATTAAATGGAAAGGATTTAAACCCTATGCTTTAGATGTGTTATTAGACATAGGTGCTGATGCTTCTTTGGCTAGATTTCATGCAATTCCTACAGATAAATGGATTCTTGACTTTGTTCGTTTGACATTCAATACTAAGACTATTATCTCTGAATATTCAGCCAGTGTTCCTGTCTTGTTAGGAGATACAGTCTTCAATTTCAAGGTAATCCATCATGAAATGCCATTGTTTGATATGATGTTTGGATCTGATAATCTCTCATGTTTTTATCCGATCACCATCAATAAGCATCAAATTTTGATGGCACAAAAGTATTCTTTATACAAAAGCATAGATATGAGTGTAGAATTCCTCTCAAAGGAAAAGTTTAGAAACCTGTAAATAATCAATGGATTTTTCAAAAAATTAATTGTTGTAAAGCTGATATAGATACTATGCTCGCAAAGATTGTTCGGGATTGTTGTTCAGATAATCCTCTAGCTTTTCAGCACAGAAAGATACATGTGTGTAAAATAGATTTGAAGTTAGTCTCTGATGTTTGGCTCTGATACCATTTTATAAAACAACATCCATGCTCTATCAGGATCTTTAAATCGAACTTTCTTCTTTTATTACTTGCAAACTTACAAAACACAGATATAAACTATGAAATCAAACTTACAGACTGAATACTTATACTTAGAGAGACTATGAAGCACTCTAAACACTCTAAGACTGAATGCCCACTTTCGATGCCAATAACTCGTTAGCATTCCCTTATTTACAGCCTTAGGAAGGGAAGATCAACGGTTATCACAAACTGACATCATCAATGACGCACAACAAAAGATACAAAAGATGTGATAAACATGTGGGTTATGGGCCCACTACGCACCGTCAAAAGCAAACAGTAACAAAAGTCTATCAACACGGCCGACAGAATACTGCCTTTTATAGTGGTGAGGTCCACAAAAAAGACATAAAGAGAGATATAGTGCTCTCCACTCACTACCACAGACAGACCCCGTGATTAGTCTTTAATCATCATCCGTAAATTCATAGGAACCAGCTGGCGAATATGGTGAGTCATCAGTATCACCATCATGGTCATTAGTGTCACTAGCTGTATGATCCATAAATAAAGTAGATGGAATCTGACACAATATTTCATTGAGAGTTTTTAAAAATATCACATTATGACTGATAGTCACCTTTCTCCACAAGGAAGCAACTGGCATAGCAGGTTGAATTCTAGCACGCCCATTGAATTGATGATTCTGGACCAAGTAAAGTTCAAACTGCACATCAAAAGGAATCCTTAGAGCAATAAAAATATTGTGAAGAATGTTTGGAGCAATATTCACAAAATAATTTGTGGCAGCTATTCTTGGCATAATACAATCCAAGAATTCAAACATATAATCAGGCATATCTTGTGCTTCCCAATAATTTTCACGGCTTGGATTGAATTTAGGCCAGAAGGTAAACCATTGAAAATGAAATGTCGTGCCCATCCTATAAATCATCTTTGTCAATAGATTATTAGAACCTAATAATTCTAAATTATTTCCTAGTTTATTCAACAAGATAGTATGCACACTATTTTCTTCATTAACTTCTGCATAGTGAGAAGTCCAAGCAATATTATTGCAATTCAAAGTATCTGCTGTAGCATAAGATTGAGCTTTCAATCTTGTGATCTCATTATTCAACTGAGTAGTAACCAGAGGCCTGGAATGCCAAAGTTGTTCATGAAATTCATCACGAATTTCAATAACTGTCATGATGACCTTTGAATGAAATTCTCTTGTAAGATAATCAGCTAGAGAATTCTTATGGCCTGCAATGTGCTCAACTGTAAAATCAAAATCTGATAGATAGGTTGCCCACCTGATCAACCTACTCATAGAACCTTTCTTCAAATTATCACCTGAATGTAGAATACTCATAAAATTCTTTAAATCAAAATGAATAATGAAATGTTCTGACCTGACGAAAAACATAAAAGATTGAATAGCTTTTATCACAGCTAATATCTCTTTATGAGTTGATTGATAATTCAACTGAGCTTGTTTAAAATTTCTTGAGGCGTACCTGTAAGGTTTTTCAAATCCATCAGATAATTTTTCTTTTAACACTGCTCCCCAATACTGATCAGAAGCATCTGTTTCAATAATTTTTAGACCATTTCCTGGTAACTTCAAGGGAGGCAAATTAGCACATTTTTGTTTAATTCTTCTAACAACAGAACTCATTTCATCATTCCATGGAGGAGGATGTTTAGACAATCTCTTATTAAGCAGAATTCTATCTTGAGCAATATTAAAATAATGACCAACTATGTAATTTACACAACCCAAGAATCTTTGCAACATAGTTTTATCAGTAATCTCATCAAGAAAATTCTGAATACTCTGCAACACATGAGGCTGAACATTGACTTCTCCTGATCTAATGGTGATTCCAAGAAAATCAATTTCATCTTTAAACACAACCATTTTATTTTTTGACAGAACCAAACCATTATCAAATATAATCTAATGAAACTGTTGTAGATGTTTAAGATGATCCTTAGGGGATTTACTGAACACAAGTATATCATCTATATACACTATTATGAAATGACTGTAAGTAGCAAAAATATCATTCATCATCTTTTGAAATATACTAGGAGTAGTCTTTAGGCCAAATGGAAGGACATTCCATTCATACTGCCCGAAAGGAGTGATGAATGCAGTCTTATACTTATCTTCTTCTGCTATCTGGATTTGCCAAAATCCTGATTTCAAATCAAACTTACTACAAACTTTACTACCTGTTAGTCTCTAAAAAATTTCATCCTTGGAAGGTATAGGATGTTGAACAGAAACAACATACTTATTCAGAGGAATATAATTAATTACCAATCTTTTCTTACCTCTGACTTACTCACTTCTCTTATTCACATAAAAAGCTTCACAACCCCATGGGCTATGAGAATCCTTGATTAGTCCTTGTTCTTTCAGCTATTGAATTTTTGAAAGACATTCTGCTCTGAGAGAGGGAGACATTCCAGAATGGCGAGCTTTAAACTTAGGTTCAACAATCTTACCATTTTTATTAGTGACTAACTTCAAATCTATTTTACACACATGTATCTTTCTGTGCTGAAAAGCTAGAGGATTATCTAAACAACAATCCTGGACAATCTTTGCGAGCACATGATCTATATCAGCTTTACAACAATTAATTTTTTGGAAAATTCGTTGATTATTTACAAGTTTTTAAATTTTTCTTTCAGAGGAATTCTACACTCATATCTATGCTTTTGTATAAAGAATAATTTTGTGCCAACAAAATTTCATGCTTATTGATGGTGATCGGATAAAAACATGAGAGATTATCAGATCCAAACGTCATATCATACAATGGAATTTCATGATGGATTACCTTGAAATTGAAGAATTTATCTCCTAACAAGATAGGAACACTGGCTGAATATTCAAAGATAATAGTCTTAGTATTGAATGTCAAACGAACAAAGTCAGGAATCCATTTATTTGTAGGAATTGCATGAAATCTAGCCAAAGAAGCATCAGCACCTATGTCTAATAACACATCTAAAGCATAGTGTTTTAATCCTTTCCATTTAATATTGACCTCACAGACAGGGTTACTGGTTTCATAAACAGAAACTTGTTGAATGTTATTATCAACTGTCATATGAGTAGCAGCATATTCTGCTTCTACAGCGTCATCAACTCTAATTAATTCTTCTTCAAATTTTTGTTCTTCATCTTCCTCGTCTGCTTCTTCTCTAAGCAGAGTTTCTAATTCTGCTCGAGCCTTTTTCAAGAAGATTTGTAGCATCTTAATACGCTTTGTTCTCCATTCCTTTCTATGAAAATCTGTGAAAGAAGAACTAACAACTTCTTTTCCTTTATCAATTCTATGCTGAGAAAACTGAGAAGACAAAGAAATTTTTTGTTTCTAAATATAATCTAACTGATTTAAATATCTTTTTTCTATTTCTTGAATCTGACTCTGAAGGAACATTTTTTCAGACATCATATATGGAGGTAAACTATCATATCTAGTTTTTAATGTCTTCAACTACTGAGACAAACTTAAACTATTAGAAAATTGATTTGTAGAATACTGCATGCTATTCATACCAATCTAAAAACCAATTTCTGACTCATAGTCTGATGACAATTCTGACTCAGAACTAACTTCTTCATTATTCATATTAATCACATTTTCTACATCTGATTCTTCATCTGTATATTCTAAATCAGATTTATACTGTGCATCATCAGCAGGAATTAAAACATATTCATCTTCTTTAATATTATGACTCTGTAAGAAATTAACGTTCTTAGACTGTTCTTTCCTTTGAGGACACTTATTTGCATAATGATTTCCTTGACACAGGAAACATTTTACTGGAGCTTTTTGAAATCCATGTTTCTTTTTCCTAAATACTTTTCTCTGTGAATTTTTTTTAAACTGTTTAAATCTAGAGTTTCTCCAAGGTTGCACCAGGGGAGAAGAACAATGGCAAGAAGATTTATATTTGGTTTTATATCTATCTTTTGCTCTTTGATTTATATATTTGGATGGATTAGAACATCCATAACCATTTTCTACAGCATCACAAAATTTAACACCAAGCTGTTTATGAAACTGCATAGTTTCTTTGGGAGCTTTCCTTTCATCACACAATTTTTGATTTGTTTTTCTTATATACTGATTGATTCTACCAAAATACATATTGAAATACTGTACACCCATAGCAGCTTTATACTTTTTTGCAAAATACTTACAAAATGATTCTATATATCTGACCTTAAATGCAGGATTAAACATTTCACCTGAAGCATATAATAAAATTTCCATATCACACATATATTCTTCCAATCTTGACATGTCACATAACTGTGCCCTGAGAAACTTAGATCTGTAGGCTTCTTTCTCATCTTCTATGACTCCTACAAATTCTAAATATATAGCTTGACATAAACAAGGGACAGGTTCTGCATGATTTACTATAGCATCCTTATACTGGCTATTACCAGCATCCCACCAATCTGTGATATTGCCAATAAAACCATTAATAATCTGCTGAGCCATAGTTTTTGGTTCTCTTTTTAAGCCAAACATTTGGACACTTACCCAAGAGAGCATAGCGTGACATATTTCTTTTCTCTTAGCAGGAGATTCACAGTTAAACTGCCAAAAGAATGGTTGTAAGCTTAAGGTTATGATCTATCCATCTAAGGGTTGCTTTGAAGTTTCACCATCAGAAAAATAACTATATTTTTTTGGTTCTCCTATCTTTGCAATGCCTATCTTAAAGGCTTTATCTATCTCAATCTGAGGAGCTTTCATACTGAGAGGGGTGACTATTGGCTTGAAAACTTCTTCCTTTTCTATTTTCTCTACTGATTCCCAACTAATAATATCAGCGTGTGTAAGATTTAAACTTAAGGGCTAAATCTCTGTAGACTGGGTTGTAGGAAGTAGAGCTAAATGTTGTTGCTGGGAAGAAACCTCTCTGTTTAGAGAATCTATACCAGAAATAATAGTATCAACCTTAGTTTCAACTTCAGAAACTCCTATTTTTATTTCTTCTTGACTGTCTGAAATATCTTGATGGCCAGTTATTATAGTATCTATCTTTTTACTAATCTCTTCTTCTTTTTGAATTACAGTATGCACTTCTTTCTCTACCTTTTGCTAAATATTATGAGAATGTACCCCAGTATTATTATCAATAGTTTTCAATGCTTTAGCAATCTCACCTTTCTGATATAACTCAATAATCTTTAACATTTTAGAGACCTGAACCAAACTATTCTGAATACTAGCTACACGACTGTTAATGCATTTGGTAGCTACATTATTCCAATTCATCAACCTGACTTCTGTAGGTTGTTATAAGGATCTGTCTAGAGTTCTTAAATAATACATTTGAGCTCTGGTCTTTCCATCTGGGGAGTATTGAAAAAAATAGAGGTTTTTGGGAAAACCTTTTCATTATAGGATTCATCTCCTTGGGGTGTCTTCCAGTCATGACCATCATCGGAATCAGAGGGACTCTGAGATGTACTTTCCATCTGAAGATTTTTATTATAAGATAACAATTATCTATTCTTCACAAACAATTTTTGCAATTCTATGTCTCTCTGACTTCTATTATTAACCATGTTGATGACAACATGGCTAGGCTTTTTCAGGATATTTTTGTAGTTAGGACAATAGAATGAATCTATTTGAGGATCATGAATCTTCTGAGGATGAAGACATTGAGCAGGTAATGATAGAGATGAAGATGAGGTAGGCTTAGTTGGAGTATCAAATCTAATATTAGATTTATCTAGTAGATCTTTTACAGAGGTAGCTCTGGCTAATGACTTACGAGCAGGCTGCATGAACTCAGTATCTACTATCCACTTTCTGGGAAACTTGAGATCTGACCAAGCAATAGCTTCAGAAGACATAATATGACTATGTGATGTACCTTTTGTTACCACACTTTTTTCAGGTGTAGGTGTATGCTTAACAATAGGATAGAGGGTATTGGTAAGCCTATACATGACTTGATATTGTAGTGCAAGCAGACAAGAACCAGCAAGCATATGTAAACCAACAGTCTGAATATAAAGCTTAAAGATTTGATTCAAATTTTTCTCCTAGTGTATAACAATAGGGTAATTTGGATATATAGTAGTGAAAATTGATCCAAAATGTAAACCAGTTTGTAAAGCAGCTTGTAAGCAGTCAGAGAAGTACATATGGCGATTGGCTAAGAGACAGGCTAACATACTGACATTCAAACCTTTACGAAATAAGGGATGAAAACCTATGGAAATAGCACCTATATGCATAAAATTATATTTCTATTGGGATTTTAAAGCAACAATCTCTTTATCATCTAAGATTTGCAAATATTATTTATCCTGATCTATGGACTGTATTTGCAGCACTTTTTCTACGACTTTAATATTCATATTAATATTACCCTGATACCATTCTATAGAACAACATCCATGCTCTATCAGGATCTTTAAATCGCACTTTCTTATTTTATTACTTGCAAACATACAAAACACAGATATAAACTATGAAATCAAACTTACAGACTGAAGACTTATACTTAGAGAGACTATGAAGCAATCTAAACAGTCTAAGACTCAATGCCCACTTTCGATGCCAATAACTCATTAGCATTCCCTTATTTGTAGCCTTAGGAAGGGGAGATCAACGGTTATCACAAACTGACAGCATCAACGATGCACAACAAAAGATACAAAAGATGTGATAAACATGTGGGTTATGGGCCCACTATGCACCGTCAAAAGTAAACAGTAACAAAAGTCTATCGACACGGCCAACAAAATACTGCCTTTTATAGTGGTGAGGTCCACAACAAAGACATAAAGAGAGATATAGTGCTCTCCACTCACTACCACGTACGGACCCTGTGATTAGTCTTTAATCACCATCTGCAAATTCATAGGAACCAGCTGGCGAATATGGTGAGTCATCAGTATCACCATCATGGTCATCAGTGTCACTAATTGTATGATCCATAAATAAAGTAGATGGAATCTGACACAATCTTCTGTCGGGAGTTTCTGGAAATATCGCATTATGACTGATAGTCACCTTTCTCCACAAGGAAGCAACTGGCATAGCAGGTTGAATTCTAGCACATCCATTGAATTGATGATTCTGGACCAAGTAAAGTTCAAACTACACATCAGAAGGAATCCTTAGAGCAATAAAAATATTACGAAGCATGTTTGGAGCAATATTCACAAAATAATTTGTGGCAGCTATTCTTGGCATAATATAATCCAAGAATTCAAACATATAATCAGGCATATTACTTCCCAATAATTTTCAAGGCTTGGATTGAATTTAGGCCAGAAGGTAGACCATTGAAAATGCAATGTCGTGCCCATCCTGTAAATCATCTTTGTAAACAGATTATTAGCACCTAATAAATTTGAATTATTTCCTGGTTTATTCAACAAGATAATATGCACACTATTTTCTTCATTAACTTCTGTATAGTGAGAAGTCCAAGCAATATTATTGCAATTCAAAGTATCTGCTGTAGCATAAGATTGAGCTTTCAATCTTGTGATCTCATTATTCAACTGAGTAGTAACTAGAGGCTTGGAACACCAAAGGTGTTCATGAAATTCATCATGAATTTCAGTAACTGTCATGACCTTTGAATGAAATTCTCTGGTATGATAATCAGCTAGAGAATTCTTATGGCATGCAATGTGCTCAACTGTAAAATCAAAATTTGATAGATAGGTTGCCCCCCTGATCAACCTACTCACAGAACCTTTCTTCAAATTATCAGTTGAATGTAGAATACTCATAAAATTCTTTAAATCAAAATGAACAATGAAATGTTCTGACCTAACAAAAAACATAAAAGCTTGAATAGCTTTTATCACAACTAATATCTCTTTATGAGTTGAATGATAATTCAACTAAGCTTGCTTAAAATTTCCTGAGGTGTACCTGCAAGGTTTTTCAGATCCATCAGATAATTTTTCTTTTAACACTGCTCCCTAATACTAATCAGAAGCATCTGTTTCAATAATTTTTTGACCATTTCCTGGTAACTACAAGGGAGGCAAATTAGCACATTTTTGTTTAATTCTTCTAACAGCAGAACTCATTTCATCATTCCATGGAGGAGGATGTTTAGACAATCTCTTATTAAGCAAAATTCTATCTTGAGCAATATTAAAATAATGACCAGCTATGTAATTTACACAACCCAAGAATCTTTGCAACATAGTTTTATCAGTAATCTCATCAGGAAAATTCTGAATACTCTGCAACACATGAGGTTGAACACTGACTTCTCCTGATCTAATGGTGATTCCAAGAAAATCAATTTCAACTTTAAACACAACCATTTTCTTTTCTGATAGAACCAAACCATTATCAAATATAATCTGATAAAACTGTTGTAGATTTTTAAGATGATCCTTAGGGGATTTACTGAACATAAGTATATCATCTATATACACTATTATGAATTGACTATAAGCAGCAAAAATACCATTCATCATCTTTTGAAATATACTAGGAGCAGTCTCTAGGCCAAATGGAAGGACATTCCACTCATACTGCCCGAAAGGAGTGATGAATGCAGTCTTATACTTATCTTCTTTTGCTATCTAGATTTGCCAAAATCCTGATTTCAAATCAAACTTACTATAAACTTTACTACCTGTTAGTCTCTGCAAAATTTCATCCTTGGAAGGTATAAGATGTTGAACAGGAACAACATACTTATTCAGAGGAATATAATTAATTATCAATCTTTTCTTACCTTTGACTTGCTCACTTCTCTTATTCACATAAAAAGCTTCACAACCCCATGGGCTATGAGAATCCCTGATTAGTCCTTGTTCTTTCAGCTGTTGAATTTATGAATGACATTTTGCTCTGAGAGAGGGAGACATTCCAGAATGGTGAGCTTTAAGCTTAGGTTCAACAATCTTACCATTTTTATCAGTGACTAACTTCAAATCTATTTTACACACATGCATCTTTCTATGCTGAAAAGCTAAAGGATTATCTGAACAACAATCTCGAACAATCTTTGCGAGCACAGAATCTATATCAGCGTTACAACAATTAATTTTTTGAAAAATCCATTGATTATTTACAGGTTTCTAAACTTTTTCTTTCAAAGGAATTCTACACTCATATCTATGCTTTTTGTATAAAGAATACTTTTGTGCCAACAAAATTTCATGCTTATTGATGGTGATCGGATAAAAACATGAGAGATTATCGGATCCAAACATTATATCAAACAATGGCATTTCATGATGGATTACCTTGAAATTGAAGACTGTATCTCCTAAAGAGATAGGAACACTGGCTGAATATTCAGAGATAATAGTCTCAGTATTGAATGTCAAACGAACAAAGTCAGGAATCCATTTATCTGTCGGAATTGTATGAAATCTAGCCAAAGAAGCATCAACACCTATGTCTAATAACACATCTAAAGCATAGGGTTTAAATCCTTTCCATTTAATACTGACCTCACAGACAGGGTTACTGGTTTCATGAACAGAAACGTATTGAATGTTATTATCAACTGTCATATGAGTAGCAACATATTCTGCTTCTACAACATCAACAACTCTAATTAATTCTTCTTCAAATTTTTGTTCTTCATCTTCCTCTTCTGCTTCCTCTCTAAGCAGAGTTTCTAATTCTGCTTGAGCCTTTTTTAGGAAGATTTGTAGTGTCTTAATACGCTTTGTTCTCCATTCCTTTCTATGAAGATCTATGAAAGAAGAACTAACAACTTCTTTTCCTTTATCAATATTATGCTGAGAAAACTAAGAAGACAAAGAAACTTTTTGTTTCTGAATATAATCTAACTGATTTAAATATCTTTTTTCTATTTCTTGAATCTAACTCTGAAGAATCATTTTTTCAGACATCATATATGGAGGTAAACTATCATATCTAGTTTTTAATGTCTGCAACTGTTGAGACAAACTTAAACTATCAAAAAACTGATTTGTAGAATACTGCATGCTATTCATACCAATCTGAAAACCAATTTATGACTCATAATTTGAAGACAATTTTGACTCAGAACTAACTTCTTAATTATTCATATTAATCATACTTTCTACATCTGATTCTTCATCTGTATATTCTAAATCAGATTCATACTGTGCATCATCAGCAGAAATTAAAACATATTCATCTTCTGTAATATTATGACTCTGTAAGAAATTAACTTTCTTAGACTGTTATTTCCTTTGAGGACACTTATTTGCATAATGATTTCCTTGACACAAGAAACATTTTACTTGAGCTTTCTAAAATCCATGTTTCTTTTTCCTAAATACTTTTCTCTGTGAAAATTTCTTAAACTGTTTAAATCTAGACTTTCTACAAGGTTTCACCAGGGGAGAAGAACAATGGCAAGAAGATTTATATTTGGTTTTATATCTATCTTTTGCTCTTTGCTTTCTATATTTGGATGGATTAGAACATCCATAACCATTTTCTACATCATCACAAAATTTAACACCAAGCTGTTTATGAAACTGCATAGTTTCTTTGTGAGGTTTCCTTTCATCACATAATTTTTGATTTGTTTTTCTGATATACTGGGAAAAAGTCTAGATTTAAACAGTTTAAGAAATTTTCACAAAGAAAAGTATTTAGGAAAAAGAAACATGGATTTCAGAAAGCTCAAATAAAATGTTTCCTGTGTCATGGAAATCATTATGCAAATAAGTGTCCTCAAAGGAAAGAACAGTCTAAGAAAGTTAATTTCTTACATAGTCATAATATTATAGAAGATGAATATGTTTTAATTCCTATTGATGATGCACAGTATGAATCTGATTTATAATATATAGATGAAGAATTAGATGTAGAAAATGTGATTAATATGATTAATGAAGAAGTTAGTTCTGAGTCAGAATTGTCATCAGATTATGAGTCAGAAATTGGTTTTCAGATTGGTATGAATAGCATGCAGTATTCTACAAATCAATTTTCTGATAGTTTAAGTTTGTCTCAGCAGTTGCAGACATTAAAAATTAGATATGATAGTTTACCTCCATATATGATGTCTGAAAAAATGTTTCTTCAGAGTCAGATTCAAGAAACAAAAAAAAGATATTTAAATTAGCTAGATTATATTCAGAAACAAAAAGTTTCTTTGTCTTCTCAGTTTTCTCAGCATAGTATTGATAAAGGAAAAGAAGTTGTTAGTTCTTCTTTCATAGATCTTCATAGAAAGGAATGGAGAACAAAGCGTATTAAGACGCTACAAATCTTCCTAAAAAAGGTTCAAGCAGAATTAGAAACTCTACTTAGAGAAGAAGCAGACGAGGAAGATGAAGAACAAAAATTTGAAGAAGAATTAATTAGAGTTGTTGATGCTGTAGAAGCAGAATATGCTGCTACTCATATGACAGTTGATAATAACATTCAACAAGTTTCTATTCATGAAACCAGTAACCCTATCTGTGAGGTAAGTATTAAATGGAAAAGATATAAACCCTATGCTTTAGATG
>JARHVA010008180.1:297500-392500 GCA_037957365.1 Torreya grandis | reverse complement strand
TCATCATCCTCAGCTTCTTCTTTCATCAATTATTGAAGCTCTTCTTGATCTATGGCAAGAAAACCTTGTAGCAGAGCAATGTGTTTGGTTCGACATTGCCTTCTTTCATAAGTCTCAGGTGAATATGAATATGTAGCTTGGAAATCAAGAGCTTTAGCTGAACTAGCTTCTAGTTCTAAGATTTTTAAAGAAAATTGCTTTATCAACATATCTTTATGTTGTCTTTGTTGAGACAGATATAAAGTATACCTATTTTTTGTTTCAATAATATGTTGTTGCAGATATTTCTTCTCAGAGACTAAATAAGCAGGAGTGCTCAAATATTTATCTTTCAAATACTGTATTTGTTGAGATAAGGAAAGACTATTAGCAAATTGAGTTATCAACATATTAATTAGAAAGCCAATTTCTGAATCATAATCAGAAGATTCAGAATTTGAGTCAATATCCTCACAGTTCATATTTACCTGATTCATTTCTAAATCTGAGTCTTCTTCCCATAGGATGTCATATGCATACTGAAGTTCATTGTCAAAAATAAGGACATATTCATCTTCATCTATGCTATGACTCTGAAGAAAATTGACCTTTTTAGAGTATTCCTATTTCTTAGGACACTTATTAGCATAGTGATTTCCTTGGCAGAGGAAACACTTGACAGGGGATTTTTGAAATCCATTTCTCCTTTTTCTAAACATTTTGTTCTGTTTGAAGGAATTACCTTGAAACTTTCTTGACTTTGGTCAGAATTTGTAAGGCTTTGAAGGGCACTTGCAATGACTAGCATCCTTCTTTTACTTTCTTTTTTCTTGATATTTTTTGTACTGATGAGTATCTATACAACCAAAATGATCAAAGAAGGGTTTACAGAACTTTACACCTATTTTCTTATGAAATAACATAGTTTCCTTATAGGCTTTCTTCTCAGCACGCAATTTCTCATTGATGGCTCTAATATTTTGATTGATACGCCCAAAAGACATTGTAGATATTTCAAAACCCATAGTAGACTTATACTTTTCAGCAAAATATTGTGGAAAAGATTCTATATACCTGATCTTGAATGCTGGATTAAACATTTCTCCTACATCATATAGTAGGTTTTCCATATGACACATATATTCTTCTAATATGGTCATATCACATAACTGGGCTCTAAGAAACATGGCTTTGTTGGCTTCTTTTTCATTATCTATGATACCAACAAACTTAGAGTAAACTGCTTCACAGAGAGAGACTATTGGTTGATCTTGTCAGAGTATTTCATCCTAAAACTGTTGACCACAACCATCCCACCAATCCTTAATAATACCTATGAAACCATTAGATATTTGCTGTGAAACACTGACAGGGTCCTTTTTGAGACCAAATATTTTTACATTTGCCCATGCAAGCATAGCATGAACCATCTCTTTCCTTTTAGCTAGAGCTTCACAATTAAACTTCCAGAAGAAAGGCTGGAAATTTAATGTTCTTATCTGAGAATCTAGGGGAGGCCTAACATTAGAAGATTCTCCTTCTTCAAAATAGCTAAACTTTTCTGCCTCTTCTATTTTAGCCATTCCTACATGATACATCTTATCAACAATATTTTCTTCTTCTACTTTCTTCTTCTGTGCTTTACTCTTACTAATTTCTCTTTGGGTTTTGGCTACATTTACCCAACTAAGAGAATTAGAGAGGGTTGAGACTGTTAAACTTTTTGGTATACTGAAAGTAGTATTAACTGATACTTTTTGTAAAATATCAGGGAAAAGAGTAGTATGATGTTGCTGAATCGTAACTTCTCTGGTGATACTGTCAAGACTAGCAAATGTTTCAGATGTGGCTAAATTAATCTTTTCTTCAATAGAAGAGATTTCAGATTTTACATCAGCTTGATTTTGAATAACATCTTGTGTAATCTGGATTATATCACTAAGCTTTTGGTTAGCTTCAGATTGTTGTTGCCTTATACTACTGACTTCTTGATCTAGTTTTAGAACAACTTGATTTCTAGTAGAAGTTTGTGTAACTACTGAAGTCTTCAGGGCTTGAGTAATATCTCCTTTCTGATATAACTCTATACTTTTCAACATAAAAGCTACTTGATCTAAGCTAGACTGAATACTGGAAAGTTTGGTATTTAAACATTTAGTAGTTGTATTATTCCAGTTTAATAGCTTAGTTTTAGAAGACTGTTCAATACTTCTATCAGATGACAAAATACATCTGGGATCTAGTCTTACCATCTGGAGAATATTGATTAAAATTTGAGGCCTTAGGAAATCCTTTTTTAGTATAGGATTCATCACCTAAGGGAGTTTTCCATACATGTCCATCATCAGAATTGGATGTTCCTGCCATATGGATGTTCTTCCTTGGAGATAGTAATTGTCTATTTTTCTCAAAGAGATTTTGGATCTCTTTGTCTCTTTGAACCATGTGGACTACAGAGTGACTTGGCTTACTAAGGATATTCTTGCAGTCAAGACAGAAGTTTGAGTCAATTTGCGGATCATGAATCTTTTGAATATGAGGGCAAGGAATAGAACGAACAAGAGATGATGATGAGGGAGGAATAGGATTATCAAATCTTAGTATGGATTTATCAGGTAAGTCTTTTACAGATGTAACCATAGACAATGACTTATGTGGTTTTTCTATGAAATTAGTATCCACTGTCCACCTTCAAGGGAAATTAAGTTCAGACCAAGAAATTGCCTCAGCAGGAAGTATCTGGCTATTGGGGGTTGCTCGACTCACCACGCTTTTGCCTTGCGTAGGAGTATGTTTGACAGCAAGATATAAAGTGTTAGTTAAACGATACATGATCTTGTACTGAATAGCAAGAGGACAAGATCCTTGCAACATATGGAGACCAGAAGTTTGAAGAAACAATTTAAATATCTTATTAAAATTTGCTTCTTGGTGGATAGCAACTGGGTAGTTCGGATAACAAGTGGAATACACGGGACCATCATGTAGACCAGTTTGTATGGCAGACTGCAAACAGGCAGAGAAGGATAAATGTCTATTATCTAATAAACATGCTAACAAACTGACATTTAATCCTTGACGGAATAGAGGATGAACACCTACAGAAATAGCACCTATATGTAAAAACTTATATTTATGCTGAGCACACAACTGAGTAATAGTTTTTTCATCAAAGATCTGCAAATAATATTTATCTTGATCATGTGTCTTGACTTGCAGAACATTTTTAGAGATTTTTATATTAGTTTTGGCAACTAAGTGAAAGGGGGTAAGCTTATCATAAACATCAGTGGGTTTTAGACTAGGAAGAGTCCATCCTAGAATGGGATTAGATTCTTCTATATCAACTGTAACATCATTAATAGAAGACTAAGAGAGTTCAGAAAGAGTGTAAACATCAGAGGTACCTGGTATAACTTCCGGTATCTAATCTACAGCTTCCATTGTTCTATCTATTTTCAGTAATTAAATCGGATCCACAACACGCCTTCCATGGCTTCAAGGGACCACGCCACTTCCTTATCTTCAACAGAAAAACTGAATGCAATACGATATCAAAAGAGCAAAGAAAACCAGATATCTAGACTTTGAAAACTATCAAACTACTCAAAAATTTCTATTAATTCAACTTTAATAACATTAATCTTGGTACATATATATATATATACATACATACATACATACATACATATACATATATATATATATATATATATACACACACACACACACACACACACACATACACACACACATATAGATATATTTACACACACACACACACACACACACACACACACACACAGATATATATATATATATATATATATATATATATATGTATGTATGTATGTATGTATGTATGTATGTATATATACATACATACAAGCATGCATACATACATACATATATAAATACATACATACATACATACATACATTATAAATGTAGACCTTTACCTAATTATCTTTTATAGAAAAATAGTTTAGATGATGAAAATTACATAAGGATATATTATATTTACCATTTCTAACATTTTTTTAAAAAAACTATTTGTGTTCTCTATTAATTACCCTTTAAATTTTTTTTTATGAGGTATTTATGTAATATTTGAACACACATTTAATAATTGATAGTGTAATCACACTAATAAGTTTTCACTCACTAGATGGGATTTACATTATATACCTAATCGTTAAAGTATTCTAGAAGTTGGAGTAAAAATACATTCTGATTTAATTATTGCTTATATATGGTGCAGTTTGGTTGTACTATGTTATAGGGATATAAGGGTCACCATTGATAATGTGTTGACCCACTAGTGGAGAATAATAAAAAATGGAAGGTTGATAGGTCATTAAATTGAACCTATGGCATGGGCACCTTTTCCATGGTGGCAAGTCCATTTTTCTTATATTTCTTCTAATGCATTAGATTCCACTAATATTTCTATGTTATATTTTAATGTATATGTAATGATGCATTGCTCGTTTCATGTGTTATTAACACAAACTAATATTACTATTAATGAAATATTCCAAAATTATAATATATGTATGAGCTCTCCATTTATGTGAGAAAGTTTATTATCCCACAATGATGAAGTTTTATCAAGGATTTAAAAATGAGAAAGGACATGCTATCATTTTTAGTCAAGTTAAGTTTGAGTCACTGTCTTTGTTTGAATATGACAATCATATGTATTTGTCTTAGTTTCTTGCTAACATTGATGTCAATTTTTTTAATTGATATGTTTCTTCATGTCATAAACATCTAAAAAAATATAGAGGCTACTGACTTTTTTCTTTTAAAAATTTTGCTTATATTACTAAAAAGTAGTCCAATTAACATTAAATCAAGCTAAAATTTGTTCTATAATCAACATAAATAATTGGTTGTGTCTTCATTTTATATAGTGTTATATTTTTTATTGACATGGAGTCATTGGTTTCTTGTTAAAAGAGCTATGTGAATAGTTTATGCTTCTTCATAGGGTTTATTCAATAATAAGTTATGGGGTTAAATTTTTTTATAGCTTAAAAAGAATAGGAAAGATATTGGGATGCAATAATTTTAAGGTCAGTTAAGATGAAATTAGTTACACTACATGATGTGGCAAGAATATGTTATTTGTCTTAGTTTATTTACTAATATTGATATCAATGACTTACAATTAATACATTTCTTCTTTTCAAAAACATATATAGATGTTTTTAGGGTTGAGATCTCATTCGAGATCTAATCCTTATCGAAGCCCTATTTTGTGAATAGATGATAGTCATGTTTACCATGATACTAAGGTAATTTTTTTCCTTTAAATACTACAAAGAATTAGATGTGTTTTCATTAATTTTATATGTTTTCATTTATTTTTTTATACTGTTTTGTTTGAAGGCATTGAATTATTGGATTATTTTAAATAGATATTTGTAGATAGTTTATGTCTCTTCTTAGGGTTTATGTAAAAATAGGTTGATGATCCAGAACATATATCTTTGCATGAATACAAAGAATTTTTCCTTTTATTTTTTTCTAACATTATTATTATTTTTCAATTAATACGTTTATTATTCTCATTAATTTTTATACAAGTTTATAGGGTAATGATTTTTTTCTTGAAAAAGCCCTATTTTATCATTAGAAGGTAAGACATGTCCTATGAATAACACAAGGAATTGGATATGTCTTAATTTTTTATAGTAATATGTTTTTTAATAACATCAAATAATTAAATTGTTGTAAATGATTATTTTTGAATGGTTTACATGTCATCCTAAAATTTATTTAAAAATAGATTATGGGTTTTGAAAAATTGTCTTCTTTGGATAACACTATGTAAAAAGACTATAAATTAGGATGCATCAATTTTCATGAGTTAATCTAAACTTAGAGTATCTATGTGAATGCAGTGAGAATATTTTATTATTCTCAACTTTTTTCTAACACTGCTATCAATTTTTTAATACATGTTCATTTTATTCTCATAATTTTGTGTATACGTGTGCAGGGTTGTGAAGTCTTTCTTGCTAATCCCTGGTTTAACATTATAAGTGAATTCATTAGTAAATATATGTACAAGTTACAAATGTGGTTATCATTGTATCAATGCCAGATCTATCATTTGAATAACACAAAGAATTTGTTATGTTTCCATTATTTTTGTAGTATTATGTTATGTCATGGCATATAATCATTGGCTTCTTGTTAGGAGAGCTTTATTAATGATATTTATGTTTCCATGAACCAAACAGCTTTAGATCCATATAGGTAATATTAGGATCACATTCCATATAATTATCCAACTTTTATCCTTTGAATAACACAAATAATTTGTTATGTTTCCATTATTTTTGTAGTATTATGTTGTTTCATGGCATAGAATCATTGGCTTCTTTTTAGGAGAGATTTATTAATGATATTATATGTTTCCCTATTGAAAACAACTTTAGATCCATATAGGTAATATTAGGATCACATACCATACAATTATCTAACTTTTAAGTTTAAAAAAGTATGAGGAAACAATGTCACTAGGTTGTTGTTTTTGCTTTTTTGCTTTGAGCTAATTATATTGTTGTTATTTAAATTTTCTTTTGCACAAATTAGTAACCATATAAGACCACAATTATTATTTTAATTAATATGTGATAAATATAGCTTTCATTGGAGGTACTGAATATAGAATGTGATGTCATACTTAATTATGCTAAGAGGTATTACCCATTAGATTGAAACATCTATTTTGTACTTGATATAGGGTTTATATAAGACATTGGAGGATGAATACAACATATTTACCTAACTTTGACATGTGGAATATAATTTTTTTTCTATTTTCAATCCCTAGCCATTACATATCCTACTTAGTAAAGTTGTTTCTTTTCCTAAGAAAAATATTACATCCCTATAGGGCATGTTTTCTACCAAATCCCTACCTTATCAATTTTATGTTGGTATGAATTTTGATTTTTTTTTTCAAATTTTCATCATGTCCTTAATCAGATAAATATTATTGTTCTAATTTTAGGCATTTGAGCAATGCTAAATTTTTATGCATTGTAAGAATTTTTTTGTTTGTTTATAATGTTGTGGATATTTGGAAAGGCCTTTCATTATAGTCTATGTTTGAATAAAAAATTTTAGGTTCATTATTATATTATATAATATAATATTATCATATTATTATATTATATAATATAATATTATCATATTATTATATTATATTAAATAAACTATTATATAATATTATGCAAAATTAGATAAATATAATAAAATTATATTATATAGTTATATAATGTTTGGATTTAGATAAACCCACTTTTGGATTGTGTGGATCCCAACCCTGACATATCAAGAGGTCGGGGTCTCTGCTGGCATACACAAGATAGAAGAGGATATAACTCACTAGAAAAAAAAAGAACCTTTCCCAAAGAGGAAACAACAACGAAAAGAGTAGAAACGACCCAATCAAAGGATAAATAATAGTAGAAATATTAGTAACTACTTTGCTTGGTGTGGGAACTAGCCAATTTTAGCCAGTCTAGAAACTAACCTAGTCTAATGGGGAGAGAGGCCCAAGTCTCTGAAAGAAACATCAGGATGCCCTAGGAGACACAATCTCAATAAATATAATATAGATACTACCATTATGGTATTTGAATAGATTTGGAACTATCCTCAACATAGATAAAGGCTCAGGTCTCTAGGGAGGAGAAAAATTGAAAAAGGAAACAACCACTTTTGATAGGTGTGAGAACTAGCCAATTTTAGCTAGACCAAAAACCATCTTGGACTAATGAATCAAGAGACCCATGTATCATATAGAACCATCCAGGTGTTGAGGGGCCTAATAGATTGAATTTGGCTAGATCGGTAACCATCTTGAATGCTAATGGAGGTACAAGTCTCCAAAGCTAAACAAAGGGAGAGAAACTTTGTATGGTCCTAAATGGGACCTAAAAACCAAAAAATCATAAATTTATGATATTATAGAGACAAAATAATAACTAATTCATCTAGGAATCCATAATACTATATTGAAAATGAATCTACCTAGAGTTCACTAAAAACTATCTAGAAAAGAAGAGCTCTGCAGTATTGAAATATTCATCCACAAGGAGATCACAAAGTGAACTTGAAAGGGATTCCATAGGGAATCCATGACTCAAACTGGTGAAGGATCCCATCAAGGATATTTAAAACATTCTAGAGCATTATTCCATGGGATTCTATGAAATTTTTTATCCTGATGAAAAACTATTCTTTCCCTTACAATGTCAGGGTTTATATTTATATAATGTTAATATCTAATAATGGTAATATTATTCAAATAAAAATAGTTATAATGTTATTAATATATAATATTATATATATATATATATATATATATATATATATAATTATTATAAGATAAACTCACCTTTAACATTTAGTGTGTAATCCATCCCCAGACACATCAGGAGGTCTAAGTCTTAGATAGATAACATAGAAGTATGAAAAATATTGCATAAAAGATAAACCCATGAAACCCTCTCTAGGCACATGAGTGATGAGGTCCAAAAAAAGAAGAATTGAATGAAGAGGGACACCTTAAGGGATACACATAATAGATAGGATAAATAGGAACTAAAAAGGATGGTAATTGAGGTCCCTATAGGACCCAAACCTAACAATATAGAAAGTTGATCCCATCAAAACTAAAAGGATTCCCAATGGATCCAACTAAAATTTTAGAGAACCAAATGAAACTAACCTCTAGGATGCTTCCTCAACCCAAAGGGAAAATAAAAATAGCACCTAAATAAATCCAATGATATGAATCATCAAAACAAGATCATATTAAACACATGTAAATCATACTTAAGGCAAGATAAATTCAAAAAGGAAAAATAGACAAAAGGAGATAACCATTCATCAAAGATTGAAACAATTTAAAAATATTAGTTAAAAATAACCAAATTAAGCAAACTATGTGTAATCAACCAAAAACTAGGAGTGATAGTAGATTAAAATATAATATTCAAAAGGTTGCCACCTCATTGTTGGCAGGTAGGGGATTTATGTGCTATCCTAAAACTATTACTATAGCACTGTAGACACCATAAAAAACAAACACAAAAGAGGAGAGAGATAATACATAATAATAACAATATATATTATATATTTTCCACTTCAAAATACACATTCAAAACTTTCATACAAACTTCATTTAGAGATACTACTCTATTTTGCACATTCAAACTATGTTTTGCCTCAAACTCCAGAGTTGTTTATACCTTCATTGTGCTGTTACACATACACCTTCTATCCTATGATATTCTAGTGTTTCTTTCTACTATAATCTCCTTATTCTCTACTAGAACATTCCCTTATACTTCTATTGCTATTACAGGTTTTCTTTCTCAATGTCTTACTCTTCCAAAATTCCCTCCTTCAACAAATGATAGTAGCAATCTTCCTTTTTATATTTTTCCCATGCCCATGAAAATAGGCACTCAAATATAATTTCAAAATAACCTACCAAACATAAATTCTAGTAGGAAAATGGTTACTAGGGTCAGATTGAGGAGATCCCCAAAAAAATTAACAGGTGGGGCAAGATGAATTAAGTGCTCTGATGGAAGAGTAAATTCCAACACTCCCCTTTAATCTGAAGTTAGATGTGTCATTTTAAAATTTTCTTTCCAGAACTAATCTCTAGAGCTAAACCTTTACATGTACCTTTTTGGAGTAGATCTTTGGAGCTATTTTTATCATTCTCAACCACCTCTAGAGCACCTTTTTGCATCTCTAGAGCTCTTTGTCTCTATCTTTGGAGCATCTCTAAAGTTGGCCTATAATTCATAGCTAGATTGAAAAAATCCATAGATGAATTGATGAAATTTGTAGCTGGACTAATGAAATATATAGGTGAATTGATGAAATTTGTAGCTAGACTAACAAAATCTTATCTAGACTGTCAAGATCTATAAGTACCCTATTGAAATCTGTAACTCTGTTGTAGGACTCTAGAGCTACCAAATTTTTTTAAGCCTAATGATACTACATTTATGACCCCTAACCTTCCTCTTATATCCATGAAAGTGTCTTTGGATAATGATTTAGTAAAAATATCAGTTAACTATTGATCAGATCTTTATTATTATAACTCAATCTCTCTTCATTCTACTAACTCCCTTTTGAAGTGATAACAAATCTCAATGTGCTTGCTTCATCCATGGAAGACTGGATTCTTTGTTAGGGTTATTGATGAAATGTTATCACAATGATTGATTATACCATCTTCTTATTTCTCATTCAAATCTATAAGGATCCTTCTCAACCAAATAGCTTGACATGTTGTTGTATTGGCTACTATGTACTCCACTTCAGTTGTAGAAAGTGACACTATCGGTTATTTCCTTCAAACCCAAGATATATCTCCTAAACCCATTTGAAAAACATAGCCTCATATGCTCTTCATATCATATGCATTACCTACCCAATCACTATCCATGAAATCAACCATCTTAAACTCATTGGATGCATTATACAAGATGCCATAACTTAGTGTGCCATTCACATATCTCAAGATCCTCTTTCCTACTTGCCAATGTGTTTCCTTAAGTTGCTCCATGAACCTATAAATAATAATTATTACATACATCAAATCAAGTTTAGTCACTATCAAGTACATGAGGCTTCCAACCATGCTCTTATAGTGGGTTGGGTTTACTTCCTTACTACTTTCCTCTTTACTTAGTTTTAGACCTATAGTTGTTGGTGTTGGGTCAAGTTTACTATTCTCCACTTTAAATATATTCATAATCTATTTAGCATAGTTAGTTTGTGAAATAAATATGACATGCTCTATTTGTTTGACCTCAATGCCAAGAAAATACTTTAGTAGACCTAAGTATATCATCTCAAACTCATTCTTCATTACCTCTTTGAAATCAACAATGAAGAGATCACTATTTATAGTAAAAATCATATCATCTAGATACAAAACAATAATTACCTTCAGCTACTTTGATGTAAAGAGTTAGCTCACTGATGCTTTTGTTAAAGCCATTACTCACTAGATATGAGTCTATACTACTTTACCATGCCTTGGGTGTTTGTTTTAGCCCATAGAGGGCTTTTTAGAGCCTATATACTTTTTCCTCTTGCCTTGGGACTTCATAGCTAGGTGAATGCTCCATATATACTACCTCTTTTAGCACTTGGTTCAAGAAGGTTGACTTCACATCCATTTAATACACCTTCCATTTATGTTAGGCTAATATTACTATGACTACCCAAACTATTTTTAACCTTACAACTATTGTATATGTCTCATCATAATCTCTTCTAGGTTGTTATTTGTACCCTTTGACAACTAGCGTTGCCTTATGTCTTTTAATCTTTCCATCAGTAGTAGACTTGGTCTTGTAGACCCACTTAACTCTAATCACTTGTTTACCCTTAGGTAAACCAGTTAATTTTCATGTGTCATTCCTCTCTATAGCATCTAATTCCTCATACATAGCCTTACATCACTTATCTTCTTTCACATCTTCCTCAAAGTACATTGGATCATTATAAGAAAATAATGTAAAATCCATATTCTCATCAAAATTAGCATACCTTGTACTATCATAAATCTCCCTAACACTCCTTGTCCTGCGTGGCATCAATGATGTGAGTATAGGGTCTAATTTACCTTTAGAGATGTTGATGTTCTAACCACCAGAGCTATTATAATGCTAAGATCTAGAGCTACTAATCTACTAAATTTTGGAGCTACTAATTTCTAGAGTTGTAGACCTCTAAGGATGTTGATCTTTGGAGCTGATGTACTACTACCCACGTCTATAGCTGTTGTTTTACTGAACACCTCTATAGCTACTATTCTCCAAGGTTATACAATAGTTTCTCCCTAAATTACTACTCTTTAAAGTTCCTTTAGAGTTATTGTCTTCTAGAGCTTCTTCATCTTCAAGGGGTATTGTGACTAAAATACATGTGGTGTTTTCCACCATTCCATCTCATTCTTCATTCTTAATGAAATTAACATCCCTACCGATCTCAATATTTTTGGTGATGGGAATATATAGTTTATAGGATTTTAAATCTTAACTATAGCCTATGAATATAAAATTTTCACCTTTATCATTAAATTTTCACCTCTTCTCTTTTGGCACAAATACATATGCCATACACCCAAGTATTCTTAGGTGTTCAACAATCCATTTTCTATTTGTCCATGCCTCTTGTCGAATCCTATCACAAACAACCTTTGTAGGACACTTATTCAATAGGTAAACTATTTTTGCTACAAATTCACCACAAAAATCATGTGATAGTCCTTTTAATTTTATCATGCTTGTTGTTATCTCTTGAATGGTTCTATATTTACTTTCAGTAACTCTATTTTGCTATGGAAAATACCTTATTGTAAACTATTTTTTTATGCCTTCATTCCTGTAAAAATTCAAAATTCTTTGGAGATATACTATCCCCTCTATCCATTCTTAAGGCTTTGATATAGTGGGCACTTTGATTTTCAGCTAAGGCCTTAAACCATTTAAAATTCTCAAAGGCTTCTGATTTGTTTTTCAAGAAATAAACCCAATTTTTTCTGATGTAATCATCTATGAATGCCATGGAATAACTATTTCCATCCAAGGTGTGGGTTTGCATGGGACCACAAAAATTTGAGTGCACCAACTCCAACGGTGATTTTTCTCTCCTAGAATACCATGATTGAAAGGGTTGTTTATGTTTTCCTAAAATATAGGGTTTAGATTTTCCATTAGGATATACAATGTTGTGTAGCCCTCTAACCATGCCTTTTTTGGACAATAAAATCAAACTAGAAAAACTTAAGTGCCTATAACTTAAATTTTAGAGTTTGGATGGGTCTTTGATGACTATCCTAAAGGTAGATTAATGCCCCACTATAGTGAGCAATGGAGATAGTGGTGGAAACTATTGCAGAGATAGCGTTGGAGACTCAATATGCATCCTTAGAGGAAACATTTTGTTTCTCATCATTTGTATTATTTTAATGACTTTATTGCTACCTCCTTTGTCAAATATCATGTACTCTCCATTCTCCATCAATATTTTATAACCACTTTGTACCATTTTTCTAATGCTCAATAGGTTATGTTTTATGCTTTGGGCATAATAGACATCCTAGATCTTCCTCCTCTCACCATTTTTCGTTTGGATGTTGACTCGACCTTTTCCTATGATGGGAAATTTCTCATTATTTCCTATTTTGATTTAATTTTTTATGCTACTATATATGTAGACAAAAAATTTATTTTTACCACTCATGTGGTTGCTAGAAACATTGTAAGTACTATACTTCATCACTACTCCTCTCAGCAAGGTTGAAAATAATATATACATTTGACTATTTTTCAGTTTCATCCTTGTTCTCATTTTATACATTAGAATTTTTGCCTCTATGATCATGTTGTTTCTTCCTACATTCACTATCATAATGACTAAACCTATGATAGTAATAGCATTGCACATTGCTTTTGTCATAGGATGAACATCAATGCTCATACACTTTCATAAACTGATGTAGTGAAAGACCCATCATACATAATTATATGCATCCAAAAAAATAGATCATTTCAAACCCATTTATATCCTTATTCATTCAATATTTTATGATTCACTATATTCAATAGGTTTTCCAATCCCACTCTTTACTAAAATTGTAAACAATCTATTCTAGGTTTGTATTAGACCTATTGGACTGTTGTTTAGACCTCAATAAATTTCATAAACTTAAAATGTTTTATAAACACTCCTCCCAAGTGTATTAAAAGATTAATAAACATGTTTAAACACTCATATAAGATCTCAAGGTCTAATTTGTTCCAAATCAAAGAGATTACTTTTTTGACAATCTCCAAATGCACACCTATAGGCCTATTTTATCTGTCACATATAAATCCATTTAAAAGGACTTTTATTTAAAAATAATGGTTAAATCAATGTAAAAATATATCATACAAATTTTCTCCATGTTTAATCTCATTTCATAGGATAAAATTCAAGATATAGGTATTTTTCTCCACTTATCCTAGACAAAAACTCATAATTCATGTATTATACATAGTCTATATTTTGGTGATATATTTCACTATAATGATCACATAAATATATAATTAGACTCATTGGATTCATGATTCAAATATTCATGTAATATAAAAATTTAAACCTTTTTCATTAGGTATATCTCAAGTTATAGTTATTTTACTAACTATACCTTAGTTTTGATTTTATATAATCTATTAAGAAACCAAGAGATTTTAATCAGATGCTCATGCAAGATAAGGTATTTTAGATCTTTAATTCACTTTTATCAGGGTTTGAAATATTGTCTCCTACTAAATTAAACCTTATTTTTCTTATATGTATACCAATCCATGTGAAATACTTCATTTATAGAACTATCATGCAAGTTGTATCTGATCCTAGAAACTAAGAGAATTTTTTTAATTCAAATTCACTATTTTGCAACTAATCAACTCAAACAATGATAATAATAGATATTAAACTAATTATACTTACCTTCACAAGAATCTCTTCTAATTGAAAGTATGTTCAAACCACCTTTGGTACATTGCTCCTTCTATACAAATCTCTATGTTTTTCTTTATGCAGGATCAAACTTTTGAGAATATTTAACATTTTCAATGAATGCCACAAAAGCCTTCAAAAACATGATCCATTATTATTTATTCTCAAATATATTCAATACAAACATATATAACTTTTGTAACCTTATATTCCTCTTTATATAGACCTAAAGTTCTACAACCATACCTTTACAATTATGTACAACATGCTCGTATCCTTATCTTGTGACTTTATTTAGCTCCTATTCTCTTGATTAGAATCTTATCTCTAACAACTTATTTCTATGTTGTTTTATTTTTTTAATATGCTTGAACTCCTCCTCCTAATCTAATGTGTAAACATAGGCTTTATAATATATAAATACCTAAGTGTTCTCAACCAAATATATTTTATCTTTGCCTTCCTTCTATGTAGACTCACCCTCCTATTAGTCCTAACAATGACACTTAAACATGACTAATGAAGCATTTATAAGCTTCTCCTAACCACAAATGAATATAACTTGTCCATATTCCCTCTAGACATTTGATTATAATTTGAATACATTTTTTGAGGGAATTGGATCAAAATGATGCTTAGAAAGGATTATTATTATCAAACACACCTCCTATAACCTATTAAACCACATGTTGACATTACTTACAAAAATTTGGAGATGATGCTCCTACATCAAATTCCCCAAGTAGAAACATTTTGATCTCATCTCAAATGCTTTCTTTCTATTTTTCTAGTTCTTCACTTGTTCCCTTTGTTCACTCATTCTTGTTGACTAATCCTTTATAACCAATTATTCATAAATATGAACATGCAACATTACTCCACACTTAGATATCTTCCTTGGTTCTTTCTTCGAAGCTACTCCTGCATTCAAAATAAGCTCATCAAGGAAACAAATTATCTTTTCATTATAAGCATGCTCTTCATACTTTAATTTAGAAATGATCTATTTAGAAAATTTCTCTTGCACTAATTTTTCAATTTGTTCTTCCTTGAAGGTTTGATCTTTAATCAAAATTTCTTTGTCCTCTTAAATTAAAACTTCTGCCTCAACTGCAATAACTTGTATTTAATCTTGATTTGATAGTTTACTGATCATATTACCTTCTAAGAAAATTTATTTCAATCAACTAACCTTTTAAATAAATCCCTCAAGGTATTCCATAATTTTTATAGAATAAAAACTATCAATCCATCAAAGAGCTTATCCATGCATTCATTTGATAAAATATCTATTTTTGGAAAAAAATCAACATCTTCATGTGTGGCAATGGTTATCTACAAATTCATTTTGTTCATTTTCATTTTGCATGAGCTCACTCCTTGGCTTAGAAAGTTCACTTTTAACATCAATAGCTTTATATCTAGCATACAAAACATGAAAAGTAACATTAGATTTAACAATTTAAGGCAAAATTTCCTCGGTTTCTTCCATTGCTACCATCACTTATTATTTTTTTTGGAGAGAGGATAGAAATGTTTTTATGGCCTCCTCATCTTCATTTTTTTCTTCTACTATGAGAATCTCCTTCACCATTTCTTATTTTTATCTTCTTCTTCCTTCCTTAAGGCAACCAACCTTTATTTTCTCCTTTTTTGAATAAGCAATTTTAAAGGCCACTTTACTTTCCTCTTTATCTTTGAACCACTCCATTCACCTTTTCCCATTATCTCTATAAAGATATATAACACTCTTATCTTTTCTTTAATCTCCATAATTTCTCTCTCAACCTCCAAATCTTCTTTTTCCATTCTTTTTCCCTTCATTATTTTACCTTAGAAATTCTTTTCCACCTTGCCATCCTCCTTGACACCTTACATAGGCTTCCTCTTTTCCTTTGCCTTTTATTTTTATTCTTAAGTCCTTCCCTCTTAGGACTTCCATTAGACTTTCAATGAAATCTTCCTCTTAGCTATTGTGAGCTTCTCAAGGGCAAAAATTGCTACAATAAATTTGTAACACCACTAATTCTAGAATTTTAATAATGGGAGACAATTATAGCAATCTTCAAAGGTGATGAAAAATAATATATATTATTACCATTCACTAAAAACACAAGTAAATGATCTCAAATGATCACAAACTTATTAAAATATCACTAAATATTTTTTCTCAAGAGTTTACTAAGCTTTGATACCACTTGATGAACATCAATGTTTATATACATTCATTAACTGCTATAGTAGAAAAGTCATCATACACACCTATATGCATCCATAAAAACTGATCATTTCAAACCCATTTATATCCTTATTCATTCAATGTTTAAGGATTCACTATATTCAATAGGTTTTCCAATCCCACTCTTTATTAGAATTGTAAGCAATCTATTTTAGGTCTGTATTAGACATAGTGGATTGCTATTTAGACCTCTATAAATTTCATAAACTTAAAATGTTTTATAAAAAATCCTCCCAAGTTTATTAAAATATTAATAAACATGTTTCAACACTCATATAAGGTCTCAAGGTCTATTTTTTTTCAAATCATATAGATTACCTTTTTGACTATCTCCACATGTACACCTACAGACCTACTTTATGTCAGTCAAGTATAAATCCCTTTACAAGGAATTTTATTCCAAATGAATGGTTGAATAACATGTAATAATATTAATATATCATACAATTATTCTCCAAGTTTTATCTTGTTTCATAATATAAAATTCAAGATATAGATCTTTTTCTCCACTTATCCTAGACAAAAACTCAGAATTCCTGTATTATACATAGTTTATATTTTGGTGATATATTTCAGTATAATTATCAAATCAAGATAAAATTGGACTCCTTGGATTCATGATACAAATATGTACCTAATGAAAAAATTAATTTTTTTTATTGGGTATATATCATGTTATGGTCATTTTACTGACTGTACCCTAGTTCTGATTTTATATAATCTATTAAGAACCGAAGAGCTTTTAATCAAATGTTCATGCAAGATAAGGGATTTTAGATATTAAATTCACCTTTATCAAGGTTTTAAATATTTTATCATACTATCTTAAACCTTATTTGTCTTATATGCATACCAATCCATGTGAAATCCTTCATTTACAGAAATGTCATGCAAGTTGTTTCCAATCCTGGAGACTAAGAGACTTGTGTTTATTCAAACTCACTATTTTCCATTTAATCAACTCAAAAAATGATAATAATAGATACTAAAATAATTTTACTTACCTTCAAAATAATATCTTCTAATTGAAAGTATGTTCAAACCACCTTTGGTACATCCCTCCTTCCATACAAATCTCTATGTTTTTATTTATTTAGGATTAGACTTTTGAGAATCTTTAACATTTTCAATGAATGCCTTAGAAGCCTTAAAAAACATGACCCATTATTATTTACTCTTATATATCTTCAATACAAACATATATAACTTATGTAACCTACTATTCCTCTTTATACAGACCTAAAGGTCAACAAAAATACCATTACAATTACATACAACATGGTCTTATCCTTGTCTTGTGACTTTATTTATCTCCTATTCTCTTGCTTAGAATCTTATATCTGACAACTTATTGCTATGTTGGTTTATTTTTTTGATATGCTTGAACTCCTCCTCCTCAACTAATGTGTAAACATAGGCTTTAGAATATATAAATACCTAAGTGTTCTCAACCAACTATATTTTTTCTTTGCCTTCCTTATACGTAGACTCACTCTCCTATTAGTCCTAACAATGACACTTAAACAAGACTAATAAAGATTTTACAAGCTTATCCTAACCACAAATGAATATAACCTATCTTTATTCCATCTAAACACATTTGATTACAATTTTAGTACTTTTTTGGAGGGAATTGGATTACAATGAAGCTTATAAAGGTTTATTACTATCAAACACACATCATAAAACCTAGTAAACCACAAGTTGACATTATTTACAAAATTTGTAGATGATTCTCCTACATAATCATACCTTTGATTAGAACTATTGTTATTCTTCTTATCTTGGTAGCTTGGTTGTGATGTTCTTGCCTTCTCTTGGCTATTTGAAATTCCTCTTCTAGAGTTTCTTGTTCCTTTACCTCTTTGACCTCTACCTTTATCATTTCTTCCTCTTCCCCTACCTCTTGCATTGATTTGAGACCTTAGGATTGCTATAGGGAAGGAGTGAATGTATTTAACTACTACTCATGGGTTTGTGGTGAACCCATCAACTCATCCACTATCATTTTAGATAGGTCATTGGCCTCTTCAATGGCTATGACAATGGGGTCAAATCTAGAAAGTAGAATCTGGATTTTCTCAATAATCTTTTGATCATTCATGGTTTCTCCATTTATTCTAAGCTACTTAATCATGGTAGAAACCTTAATGTGAAATTATGAAATAGACATACTTTCCTTCATTTTTAAAGTTTCAAAATCTCTCCTTAGTAGTTGGAGCTTCATCAATCTCACCTTATCAGTCCCCTTATAGCTATTTTGGAGTATTTTTCATGATTGTTTTGAATAGTTTGATGCTACAATGTGGGGGAAAATAGCCTCTATCAAGGCTACCTTAATCAACTTGAGGGCTTTTACATCCTTCATATGGGTTTCCTTCAACTGATTTATTTGGGCATTAGATAAGGATACATAGGCTTTTGGGTCTATAGTATCAGTGAAACTAATGACCAGATCTAACAAGTCATTTGAAACTAATATTGTTTACATCTTTTTAGCCTAAATATCATAGTTTTGTCCATCAAATTTTGGTGGCTACTACCAACCTTTGTTGTCCCCACCTACCATGCTTCTCAAATATGAGAAGTCTAATAATTCCTAGAGGATCTAGGGATTTTCCAATAACACCCATAAATAATTTCTAACTACCAAGAAAAATAGGGATTTGATACCACTTGTTGGTAAATAGGGTTTTTGTGTGTTGTCCTAAAACTATTGCTATAACAATGTGGACACCATAAAAAATAAACACAAAAGAGGAGAGAGAGAATACACAATAATAATAATATTTATTATATATTTTCCACTTCAAAATATACATTAAAATTTTTCAAATAAACTTCATTCTTAACTAATGCTCTAGTTTGTACATTCAAACTATGTTTCGCCCCAAATTTTAGAGTTGCCTGTACCTTCACTGTGCTACTACACATAAACCTATCCTCTATTATTCTATTATTTTCTTCTACTGCAATCTCTTTTTTCTCTACTAGAACATTCCTTTGCACTTCTACTGCTACCACATGATTTATTTCTCAATGTCTTACTCTTCCAAACATCCTTCCAAAAATAGATCATAACAATCTAATTTTTTATCTTTTCTACATGCCCATGAAAATAGGCACTCAAATCTGATTTCAAAATAACCTACCAATAATAAATGATTGTAGGTAGATGGTTACTAGGGTCAGATTGAGGAGATCCCCAAAAAAACTAACATGGGGGCAAGATGAATTAAATGCTCTAATAGGAGATTAAATTCCAACACTCAACTATTCTCTTTCACCTATTTAAAACTCCATGATTGAATCTGATATCCAACAAGAGGGAAGAATAAGTTTGGTCTAAGCCTTGAAGTTTTACATCCCAACTACCATAAATCCCATTGAGATAAAATATAACTTTTACCAAAAAAATAACTTGCGAGATAAATCGAACCTCCCATAATGTTGTCATTATTAGAAAAACACCCTAAAAGACAAATCAAACCTCCCAACTAGGGAATTTGGATACGAATTGAGGCACACCACTAAAGATTAACACTAACACAAATAAGTTTTGCTTCGAATGGTTCCCAATAGCTAAGAAGAGATAGCCATACAACTAAAGCTTGGTTAACATTAAAAAATCAATAGAGACACCAATGTAAATAGTCCATCGAAACACCCGTATATTTCAAAATACAAAAATAAAAAAATACAAAGTGATGAAAATAAAAAAGGTGCCACCGTAGTAGCTATCTCAAGTTCCTAAGAATAGGATCCCTAATCGAATCTCGAAGACCAATGAGAGGATGATATATGATAGTCTTAGCCTTGAATTTATGATAGCTCCATCCCAAAAAAATAGAAGACTAGGCCAATGAAGATGTCCTCTTTCTTATCCACTCCTAAATAGGAGGTCACAAGATCTAAACCCATAAAAATTTATTCCATAACAATAATAGATATGGGATTCAAAATTCTCACATCTTAGAAGCACCAGTTCTTAGCTTTACCATTTTCAAAAAAGAAATGCATGAACATGACAATAAGAACATGTTTACATTTAAAGTTTATTAAATTAAGAATAATCAAATAGAAAATTAGGCCTCAATCAAAATAAGGCTGAAGATATCCCCAACCAAGATCATTCCTCATAGAATCCATTGATATCCCCAACTAAGAGAAAGGGCAACACAATAATGTACGAAATAGATCTAACCACCTAGAGTCATCAAGGGGTAATATTTGCAAGTCTTAACTATGCCCAAGTCCTAAACAAAACCCCTATCCAATATTGATAATGTTAAACACTTATATGAAAAAAATGATCCCTGAACTGAAGAACCAAGAACTCTTAGATTGGGTAAGAAAAAATCCTACAAACCAACCATTTTTTTATAATAAGTTACTAGTTTAAACACACAAAAACTCTCAACTATTCTTCCTTTCCTTAGAGTCAATGAACTCATTAGATATTGGTTCCTCTCCATCAAAACATCAAAAACATGCAAAACCTTAATCTCCTTCTCTTCACATGGATACAAGGTCTCAACCAAAATGCAAATACAATATTCTACAATAACTTCTTTCACTTCCTACTTAGAGGAATAATTCCCACAACTACAAATCTTACTTAGCTAGGTGGCAGGGATCCTGGCTTCCTCATCAACAACTTCCCTTTCCACCTCAAGGAGGTGCTAAGACTTGATGATCTACATCATCTCCTTTAGTTTCCCATTTCATTTAAGCTTATTTTTTCCCATTCCGAATTTAATAATATATATAATTAAATAATACTATGATTTATATTTTTATGTATTAAAAATTAAAAAATATGTATGTCTCCTCTTGGATTCATGGACAAAACTTCTAACCTCATCAGTATATTTGAAGATCATTGGTAGAATATGTTGAATTTTCATTTTAAATTATCCTAATGAGTAGATCATGCTTATGATATTAAATTATTATATTCATTAATTCCAAAAACTATTGATTTAACTTTTAGAATAGGGTAAATTGATATTATTTAAAAGGAATACTTTGTTCTATATACATATATAATTTCTTAGTTCAATAATTTTCTTGCAAAGATTTAGTATTATTAAAATTTTAAATCTAATCCCATGTTGAGTATTTTTCCACTAGTTAAATTGAATAGTTTGTAAAAAAGAACATGTATGGTCATTAGTTTTTCATATAGTGAAGCAATAATTAATCATTTATTATTCAATTTATAATTTAATTTGAGAATTTATCTTTTGTTATTAGAACAAATATATAATTGATGGATTTGTCTCTTATTTTGTATATATGAATAATAATTATCAAAATTATTTAAAAATTGTTTCATTTTTTACTATTGAAAAGAAATCGATGGCTAAAGGTATAATGGTTTTTATAGGGATGGTAAATGAATATGTGAATGCATTTTCAATTTTAAATATAATTACAAACATTTTATTTATTGTTATTCATAATATTAATAATGTTTTTTTCCTTAATAAATGGCAACGTGAAATTATGTTTTTTGATTTACAATTAGCATGTGATGACCAAATCAATGGTTTAGAATAATTTTTTGTGTTAAAAATATTTTAATTTTTCATTAATTATGAAGTTTTTTATGGTCTTTAATACATGTAGCTTCCATTAAATATGACAATGTATAATATTGTTGTTTTATAAATCAATATGAATAATTATAAAGTAAAAAGTAGTGGATTTATTTGAAATTAACGTTATTTTTACTCTTGTTGCTTTATTTTTCATAGATTGAAATGTCATGTTTTGGAAGTGATCATAGTATTAGATAGGGTGACCCTTTATCTCCCTTATTCTTCATTATTATGGCAAATTATCTCAATAGGAAACTTCTAGCTGGGCTTGCATAACGCAGCTTGAACGGTTTTAAACTAGCCTCCCATGTTCAACCATCTCTTCACCAATAATTTGTTTATGATATGATTAATATTACTTCTACTTCAATTAAGGAGGCCAAGGAATTAATGTTTATTCTGGATAGGTATGTAGTTATCTCTAAACAATTAATTAACTACTCCAAAAGTGACTTATTTCTTGTGCATACTCTAGGTCTTGATTAAAGGAAAATTGATCATATTCTCATTTCCAAATCAAGGATCTTCCCTTGACATATTTAGGCATGCCATTGTTTAGTGAGAGAATGAAGGAACAAATTTAGTACCCCCTAATTCAGAGGTTTTAAAGCAACGTTTCTAGTTGGAAAGGGGTCTTTCCATCTTAGGTGGGTAAAGTGTTGCTCATCAAAATTGTGTTACAGAGCATCCCTATCTACATTATGTCCCTTTTCAAAATGCTCAAGGTTATCTAGGAAAAATTGATAAAATCCAAAAATAGTTCTAATCGATGGGAGTGGAGGATATTCACAAATTCCCTTAGGTGGCATGAGATAAGGTGTGACTATCAAAATCCTTTGAAGGGTTAGGTATTAGAATTCTCTCCTCTATGAATAAGGTGTTAGTCATGAAACTTTGTAGGAGGTTCCTTAAGGAAATAACTCCTTGGATGAACATTTTATGTGCCAAATATCTTGGCTATAAGCCATCTATTTATTTTTTGACTGAGGCTAACTTTATCAAAGAGTCAACCATTTTGAACTTATTTTCCAACAATGGGGATACTATATTAAAGGAGTACAAGTGGAAGTTTGGAAATGATAAAAAAATAGATTCTAGAAGGATCCTTGGATTCTAAATCACTCCCTAAAAATTTTCTAACCATGACATGAAATTGCCCATCCTATCTCACTTTTTTCAAGGGATATGGTGGCATATTACATTCAAGTTTGTAATGGTAGGAAGAGATGGAAACTTATAACCCTTAAAAATGTTGATTATACTTCAACCACCATTGTTATAGATCTTAATTTCATCATCAAAGGTAATTATATCTCAAATATTTAGCAGGAGGATGAACTGGTTTAGATCAATTTATCAGATGGGAGATATCATGTCAATTCTGGTTATTTAAAACTTCAAAATTTGATGGAAAGGGATAATCTTTTAGGTCAAGTTTGGAATAAAAATATTATTCCTAGGATCAACATCTTCATGTGGTTGAGTGTTTAGAATAGAATTCTCATGATGGACAATCTAAGTAAAAGAGACCTTATTGTGGTTAAATTATGTGGCTATGTGAGGATGCATTGAAATTTGTTTATCACATTTTCTTTGATTATGCATATAACTTACATATTTTGGGATCTCTATTTCAAAAATTTAATGTTTCTTGGGTTCTCCCTCCATCTATTTTGGAGGCTTGGAAACCTTGGTTGAGTCCCTTTGTCATCCAAGAACTCAAGGAGATTTGACATCTAACTTTCCCTCATCTTTTATAGGGTATTTAGAAGGAGGACAATAATAAGATTTTCAAAGATAAGAAAAGCCCCTTATTTAGAGTGTCTTATAAGATACTTTCCCTTTTATCTGAAAACTTAAAAAGTATTAAATGGGGGAAAAGTATCCCTTTTTATCATTTGAGGAAATGATTGCTTAGGAGTGGTAGCTCAACCTTGAGAATTAGCCCTTGGTGGATCCAAATATTGCCTTGAGGAGAATTCTAATATGGTTGGATCACCATCCTAGTTGGGTTAAATTAAATTTTGATGGGGAATCTAAAGGGAATCTTGAACTTTAAAGAGGGGGAGGTGTTATTTGGGATAACTAGGGAGAGTTTATCGCTACTTATTAAGGAATTATGGGCTTCCAAACTAATAATTTTTTGGAAGCATTAATAGCCTCATGGGGGGGGGGGTCTAGGTAGCTTTTGAGTTGGGTTGTCAAAATATTTGAATTGATGGGGATTCTCTTTATATTATAAATTATATTAATAAGAATAATGTGGTGACCTAGTCCATATTAAATATTATAGAGGAAATCGCTCACTTAGGTAACAAATTCTAGAATGTTATCTTTCAACATACTTATAGGGAAGGCAATATGTTGGCTAACTCCTTTGCTAATGGATAGGTAGAGGCTAATGAGTTCAAAATTTGAAATAAATTAGATGTTCCACCTAATCGTATCAATGATATCATTATTAAGGATAAATTTAACATCATGACCCTAGTCATAGAGATGCACAATCTATGATCAATGATGGCACTACATTCCCAGCTATAATAAGGGTGAGTACCATGTACGAAGTAATATCAAGCCATTTAATGATAACAATAACTAGACTAATATTTCATATCATTTCTCATTTAGTAAAATAATTAAGCATTCAAAGGCCATTATCATTCATGGTTTAATCCATTATGGTTGCCTTTCCATTACAACTTTGGGGATGTCTATTAATAGGTGTTCTACCATAGGGGAAAGACTAAACATAATGGAACCCATGAAAGTGGATCATATCAAAAAGAAGTTAGTGATTTGATAAATTATCCACATAGGGTATATTTCCACTTTCATTGATTGCATCTGTGGTTATAGTTGGTATCTCTCATGTTAATTTGCTAAGAATTAGGTTGATAGGGTGGTCAAAATCTGCAATGTGTCATTGGAAATCACCAAAGAGCTTATCTCCAAGGTTATAAGGCTCAATATTGATGAGAATAAAAAATAAAAAAATCAAGAGAAGGGGAAATTTATGGTTGGTGATGAGAGTATCATATCTTTTCAAGTTGGATTTAAAAAGGAGGATCTTCGAGTTCCTTTCAATGATGTGGTTGAGAAAGTTATCAAGCACAAAACCCCATTCCTCAGCCTTCCATTGATGAAAAGAAGTAGAAGAAATTTTATCCTATTGGGCCTTCTAAAATAATATTGAGAAGTAATGCTTAGCCTAAACCTAAGAATTTTTAGGCCGTAATTTTGCATCATAACAGGGTGGATTATAGGGAAGAACACACATTTCAGGACCCTCATTCAATGGTTGATCTAGAGGAGCATACCAGTAGCAAGAATGATATGCATCATTTTTAGATAAATGATATGGTTAATAAGGTTAATCTACCTTTCCTTCATGGAGGGGAGAAGTAGAACATTTTGGGTAGCAGGGTTATTAACAAAAATGTTGGTATTAAGATTGGTAAACCCTAACCTAATGTTCAATCCCATTTTGATTTTGAATCTATGAAGGATGTGGATAAGAATAAAATTATATTGGAATAGTTGAAGGATGAAGTGAACTTTCATAAATATTTCCTTTGATGGTTTATAAATGATCACACTCGACTAAAGAATGACATTAACAATGTCAATAAGATGGATGACCATTTATACATGAGAGAGAAAGAAGTGGAAATGTTTGCCCAAATTGAAATCTTCATTGAAAAAATTACCACACTAGAAAGGGGTAATAAAGAGCTCAAGGATAAGCTCAATATCATTGTAAATTTCAACAATTTTATGATTAACAATGTTATGAAAAGTATATAAGGCCTATCTATGTCTTTAAACATTGAAAAAGACAATGAAGATGGTAACAGGCCCAAGAAGACACTCAAAGGGATCAACACTAAGAATGAGAAGAATAATATGGTTGGATTATTGGATAAGAAATTTCAAATTATGACCAAGGAGTGGTCTAAGGCATATGAAGACTGGAAGAATACCCACAGTTAATTCTCTTTAGCTTTTTTCGATTTTTGATAGAGGTTGTGTGTTGACTATCTATCTACTGTGTTTATGTTATTTTATTCATGTAGATATTTCTTTGTTTACTATGTTTGATGATCATTTATTTCTTATTCTTGTCCATGGTGGTGGATCTTTTGTATGGGTAGGATCCTCTAAAAACCTCTTTTACCTTCAATAAAAACATATTGTAAAGTTATTTTACTTGGCACTTATATATTTATTATTACAATGTTAGGTATGGGAAAATATGAAAACAAGTGAAACATATAATAAATTAATAGATGAGATAAAATTAACAAAACCAAACTTTATGAAATAATACAAAGTTAACATCTCATAATTTTCCTTAACATTTTGCACTGTAAACAAACAAGGCCTCTAGCATCAAAGATAAAAGTGATAGTTAAAGCTCGATTGAAGTTTTGAGAAAAACATACTATTTATTTGTCAAAATTATTTATTTTAGGTAACTTGTCATAGGTTTGAATGTTTTTTATGATAGTTTCCATCATGTGACAAAATATTACCCCAAATATAAATCATAAAAAAATGGGTATCATAATTCTACAACTTAAGGAAACAAAATATTTCCCTAATTGTGCACATAAAAATCTAAGAAAAAAGAAAAAAATCTTAATTAAAAAAAGAGATCATAAATTTCATTTTACAAATATATAACATAATTTTAGTATATAATTTTTCTATAGTCAGAAACTTGAAATGCTTATTTTTCATTTGGAAAGAATTTTAATTGTTAGTATGTTCTTTCACATGAAATTATATTGAAATATATTTCAAAAATGTTTTAGAAAGCATAAAACCTATATAAAAGATACACACACACACACACACACACACACACACACACACACACACACACACACACACACACACACACACACACACACACACAGATATATATATATATATATATATATATATATATATATATATATATATATATATATATATATATATTATAATTAGGAGTTTTAACGTGGGAAATGAGTTAGAAATTTTTTTGGGTTAACTTCTATTCATTCCTATAATTTTATGCATCTAATTATATTTCACTTAAGGAATTGAGTGTTTTCATTATTCATTTTTAAAAAATGTTTGATTTATCTAAACGGTAAACCTGATTTTCATATCAATTTTGGTATCAAAGTAGGTTCATATAGGACTTGCTTCAGTTGTTGATATACTTCATTTTTGGAGTTTTTGTATATCATATTCGTGGCATTGTTCTTATATTGATATGATAATGTAGGAAGGATAGTGCAATGGAAAATTAGAATGTGTTCTAATTCAATAAAAAGAAGACAAGCTTCTAATAACCAAGGTTTCTAAAGCACTAGCCCTGTAGGATCAACATGGATAATGAACAACACTTGTCACTTGAAGGTGTGAGATGCTATTGAGAGAGGATCAATATTTATTTATTGTGATGTATTAAGATAAAATACAAGGACTTTTCAATGGTTCACATCCAAGAGGAAACAGTTGTAGTCCTATTACAATTCTTACATAGAGGGCAAATTAAGGTATGATGGTGATCTGATTTTATATTGGTATTAACAAAATATTTTGGTATTTGTTAACCAATTATGTATCCTTTATTTTTGTATTACTAATCATATTATGGATGCCTATATCCTTGATTATAGGAACAAGTGAAAACACTAGTTATATGGTAAGATATGAAAATGGCAATAGGGCATTGTTCAGTATTGAATAGGTTTTTGCACTTTGAGTTTTGAGTTGGTAACTAGTTGATAAGTTTATTTATGTTTCATAGCTTTAGTAAGAGTTACAGGAAGCAATATGAAGTTTTTTATGACACCAACACTATGCCAAACATTACTCAATAGGTGTGCACTTCACAGTTTCCATAGAGATATAAGTTATTTGCAAATGCAACTATGTTTGCACAATTCTTGGTTGAATCCTTTATGTATGGTTGCTTTGGGAGTAAAATATGCATTTATTTGGAATTTTTTTAAAAATCCTTTTGAAAATGTAAATGGATCATTTAACTCTCATAAGATAGAATTGATAAGATGAAACCACCTCATATTCATTTGTGTAAACAACGTAGATGGAACAACCATTATTGATCAATTGGTTTATTTGAATAGTTTTAGACAAGCATAACTATAGTATTGAATAGTATGCTTAGTTTCACTTTAAACACTATTTCAAGGAAATTATTAAATAATTGAATCTAGGAAGGAATTTTTATAACCCTGGTGTTTTGGAAGAATTTTTTTGTTATCTCCTATTTTAGCTTTATATTGTGATAAACTTTTGGGAAACTAATTCAGTTAGATGAGTGTTGGAGGTATGAATCAAGGAGTAGTTAGATGGGTAAGGAAACCTCAATATAGGTTTAAAATTATTGGTTTTCTCCTCACCTTTATATAATATTTTGCTTATAGATACTTGTAGAGTTTGTGAGTTTGTAAAGAAACTCTTATTTGTGAATTATGCAGTTATAACCTTAGGATAGATAAATTCATTACATGTTTTTATACTTTGTAGATACATTTAATTCCCATTGTGTCTTGGGCAATGCTTGTATTGAAATTTTTTTATACACTCACATGTGTGTTTATCATTCACATCATGTAGATGTACATTTAAAAGACCCATAGATGGGCAATGTTTATAAATGCAAGTATACAAGTGTTGTAATTTGTCAAATTCATATAGGGGTATGAAACACATTTTGTTTTCCCTTGTGATGTTGAAAACAAGGAGAACACCTTAGACTTTATGTATTTTATGGGTTGAGTGAATCCACTAGATGTTATGACTATTTTGAGAAATAAGTCATGTTGGTAGAATGGGTAAAGAGTTGTTTTACTCTCCATAATTAGGTTATAGTTTCAGTTGGATAGTTAACTTCTTGTAAGAAAATTTTGATGATTTATTATTTTTTTGAAGTAAAATTGGTGTTTTCAAATGGATTTTATTTGTATAATTTAACTTCATAACACCTTCACTATGCTATACTCTAGTTTTTGTACTTTGATGTGATGTAGAGATCCATTTAGTAAATTTGTATAATTTAAATTCATAACACCTTCACTATGCTATATTCTAGTTTTTGTACTTTGATGTGACATAGAGATCCATTTATTTTTTGTACTTTGATGTGATGTAGAGATCCATTTAGAGATTTAGTGAATTATAGTGACTTTTTGAGACCAAAAGACTCTTTATGGGAAGATTTGATCCATAGTATTTTTCATCTTTCATATTTTCCCAAAACTAATACAGTATTGAAGAGCATTATGAGTACTTTCCAACACCTATTAGAACACATTAAACATACATCATATGATCTGGATACAATTGGTCAAAGTTTGGATAAAAAATGGTCAACTATCAAACAATGATGTGGACATAGGTATGGTTACCCAGTGGACCAATTGGCAAGTGACACATGGAAGTGTAGAGGCAAAAGTGTGTTTTTTCACCTCTGATCTTTGATACTTATGTTAAAACAAATGGGACCCACTATTTTCTCATTGGGAGATCTCAGTTGGGATCAACACACTCTTTTTATGGAGGGGTGTTAAGGCCCCCTAATATACATTACATGCTTTTGATTTTATATGCCTCAATGTTTTTTATACATTACATGTGGGACTAATAATCCCATATTATTAAATAATTCCATGTATTTTTTTATGCCAAGTTCAAAGTATGCAACTTGAGACTAAGATCAAGTATCAACTCATCATGATTGAGTCAGACATATGCTGAGTTCAAGCTATGGTAAGATCAAAACCTAGCCCAAGTGATAGCTCAACCAGATCATAATTAGCTCAAAGGTTCTTAGCCAAGATATTTCTAACGCACATACACAAAAATGGAGATAGGTTTCCAAAGCCATGATTTTCATATTAATCTCTTCCCTATTTAAAGGCTTTATAACCTTTTTCTCACCTAAATGTGGGATTTCAATCCCTTGAAGGATTTTTACTTACCAAGATTTGGGGGATTCGAACCCTTTTTGTAAAGAGGAAATAACTCACCATTGGTCTAAGATGGATGATCTATTTGACTGCATGATATAGTTAGAACATACATAGTATATCTTATTAATCCCCAAATGAGAAAGGAGGAGATCACCAATTGTGTAATGCCTTTAGGCTAATGTAAAGGCGGTCTATCTATGCAGACACGGTTCAAGTCTATGAGGATTTGTATAACTCCTATTTGGTAAAGCTTTTAGGCCATGGGAAAATGACATTTATTCTATTTCTAATTTTTTTTGAGGTAGAGTCAGGCCTAGAGGAGGATGCATCCCTTTCATACAACTATTGGATCATGGGTTGAGTAGATATACAAAGTGTGAGTTTTATTTACATGATACAAAGCTCAAATGAAATATTGAGATGTATGATAGTTTATTGGATACATAAACCCAAGTTTGTGAGGATCATGGATCAATTTGGTAAGGTTTTTAGCTATGAGGGACGGTAGTATATACATGAATGTTAGACCTAGCATGGTATAGGTTATTATACAGCCTGATAAGTCTCGATTAGAAAGGGAGATTAAATATGTAGACCCTAGCCTAGTGATCATGAGCTCTTCTATTTAGAAAGGCCATTGGCCATGAGAGATGCATGACTATCTATTTGAATAGAGGCAAATCCAATCCTGAGAGGTGATGAATCCATCTCATTAAGCTTATTTGTTAAGACTTTTGGCCTATGGTGAATGGGGGAAGCAAGTTGTATCTTTAATAAGACTATATATTACATACATACTAGACCCTACATGTAGACCGAGTTTGTGGTCATTTATAAAATTCCTATTTAGAGAGGCTTTTAAGCCATGGGTGAATGAAAATGTTTATATTGCAGAGTTTGTTGAGTTAGATATGAGCCTATGGACATCTATGCATATTTTATGAATATCTTTTATCCATGTGAAGATGTTATAAATGCATAAAGACTCGGACATAGTGCTATACACGTTCTTCTATTTTCAAGGCCATTGGCAATGGAAGACAATGTGTGGTTATATGTATGAAAAGGCATAGAGTCTTGAATGTATTAATAGACACACAAATATATGAGATTATACTATTTGATGACTATATTTTTGTAAGGCTTTTGGCCATAGAGGATAATGGTATTTTTACATTATAGGGTTATTTTTTAGGAAGTTGTAGGTCCATATAAACTAGATACACTCCTAATTATTATGATGCCAATTTTAAGAGTTTTGTAAATTTTCTTAATGAAGAATACAATGCTCATATTGATGGAGAAGAGATATAAGTGATACTGACGAAGGAAAGATGTTTGCTGAATGGATTAGAGTCTTCATATAGTCAGGTTTCTACATTTTTATAGGTTCCCATATTTCATTGAGATGTATTTTTATAATTATTGACATTTACGTCTTATTTATAATGGATTGGTTCATGATTATAAACCCAGAGATGTATCCCCTAAATGGGTGAACTCCATTATCAAGTTTTGGTGTCAATTTATCCTTTTAATATTTTTTGGGTTTTAGTTTATTTAATTCAATTGAAAATGAATTAATATAACACTAGAACTATATATGGAAAGAGATAAAATGACACAAATTACAATTTTTAATGCAGGAAATGAGTTACAGAGTTTTTTTAGTTATTTTTTATTCATTCTTAGAATATTATGCATCTAATTATATTTCACATAAAGAAGTGAGAATTTTTAGTATTCAATTTTAAAAACTATTTGATTTATCTAAATGGTAAACCCAAATTTTGGATCATTGTAGATGCCTCTCGGCCAAATTATTTTTTGTAACATTATGTGCCCTTCAAATAAGATAAACTACTCTAAAAACCCAAAGTAAAACCCTCTTTTTGGTGAAGAGAATTAGATCGAGGTCAAAATATTAAAAAAGGAAAAGATAAAAAAGAAGTGGTCCTATGTATAATTACAAGAGGAATAAAACCTTATTCAAGCAAGGAAAATTTAATTATTCACAAAGGACCTTAACATAGTCCAAACTGATATAATTTCAATTAATTCTATTTCAAGACACAAGGGTCTTATTGGATCCTTAAGTTTTGTTGTGACCATTTAGAATGTGAACTATTTGAATTTTTTTATTTTCATAAATATATTCTCCATGTTTTTCTATACTCTAACATGTTGAGTGATTTCATCAACAATCAAAAGTTTTGCCATTGGTGCATTTATTATGTGTCTTCCTCTATCATTAATTATTGAAATATCATCTCCTAAAATAATTGGTGGGGTCTGTAATTATTTATCCTCCTACATGATTGGATTTTAAATTTCAAACTATTTTTTACCATTTTGAAGAACATCAAGTTTGTAAATTATGATCAAAGTTTAGGCAATCTTCTCTCAATTGTGGTAAAAATGGAAAGCACCTAAGGACCTTCTTTGTGATTCAATAAATATCATGAGAATTATAGGAACCTAGTCTTGTATGTATTGGATATGTTCTTAGATGAGTTAGAGTTGAAAGTAATTTCCTTATAGGGAAATTCACTAGGGTTAAGCATAATAGTGAGGTTATTAGGAATTAGACTAGAAGGAAATGGCTTGGAGTTGGTGAAGCTAAAATTGTGGCTCTTGCTAATGATTCTTCTTGTTCTCTTTTGAGTGTAGGAAGAATTGTTACAAAATCTAAATGAAGGCCCTTAGTTTATGAGAAAGGCACACCTCATGATGCAATATTAGAAACTCAATTAGTCTTCCTTCAACTTCAGGCTTGATAGAATTCCTCTATGGTTGAAACTCCTTGGTATCCCTCTTTCATTTTTAGATGATATAATTTTGAGAAGCATTGTTGAAACTTTTATCCTGTTGGTGATAATGAAATTTATTCTCTTTTTAGGAAATTTGGTCATACTAATGGCTCTTACTCTGGGCCCTATGGAATTCTAGATTGTGAGCATAACTCTAAGTATTTCCACTCTTTTTTGGAGTATTATAAATGTTATGGGGAAATTATTAACTAATCTTCTAAGGATATGTTGGAGGAAATTAATGGCCAAGATTATCTTCTTCACATTCTTGATTCTGATTATTTTTTGTTCATCTCATAACTAGGTTTTGTTTCTTATTTTTCTTACTACTAGGTCAGGTCCCTCTCTCTGCCGTTGTGTCTTTTTTATGGGCCCTCATCCTAGAAGCTTTAAGTTATCTTAATCCTTTTCTTTGTTTCTCTATTTCCTTCTTTATTGATTTCACTTACTCCTTTTGGAGATATCTAAGCCTCTTGTTGTGCCTAGACTAGATTCCACACTAGTCAAAGGTGGGTTTACCTTAATCCAAACAATTTTCAAGATGAAATATTTTGAAATTTTTAATAATTAGGTATGATTCATAATTAATTAATATTTTTTTATCAAATCTTGATCTGCTATTTTAGTCATTTGTTGTTATCATGAAATATAGTAATTATTTCCCCTTAGTAATAGAAATTTATGTTCATAACTAATTTTTTTTTAGGAAAAATAAAAAATCTATTTCTTGATCTTTTATATGAATATTATCTTCATAAAAGTTTATTTCCCTAGGATGCTAGAAGTTATGAATTCAATGAAGAGACTGGGATACTCATTGTATATTTTCTATATATTTATGAATTAGGGTATAAAAATTAGTATGTTTTAAGATGCATTACAAAAGTGACATGATACTTGGAGAAAAGAAAAATTATAGGTTTTAAGGTCACCTCTATTTTAGTTGATGGTCCAAAATCTATCAGGGTTTATTTCACTATTGGTGTGAAAATGTCAAGACCAAGAGATGCATGTGATGCTCTTAAATATGGAATCAATGTGGAATACTTTTAATAATGATAAATTTTCATGATAAAAACATTGAAATGATACTTTGTAAAATATTTTACAAATTGTGACCAATTTTTTTTAGGATTAGTTCTTTGTAATTTCTATTATAAATAAGCCACACCCAGATTGATGCTAGGCTGGCCATAGAGGGGCTTGTATCTTAGTAGGTATATCACTCCTCTATTAAATGTAAGATCCTAGGTTTGAGTCCTATATGGTCCATATGAGATGTAGATCATCATGTTATATTAGAGTCAGGCTAGGAGCCCTAAACACCTACAATGTGGCTTAAGTGGTTGTGGGGGGGCGGGGGGGGGGGGGGGTGTTGTAGATAAGCCACACCTAGAATGATGATGGGTAGGCCATAGAAGGGCTAGTAGCTTAGTTGGTAGAGTACTCTAGTAGCAAATAGTAAGTCTTAGATTCTAGTCCTAATTAGTTGATATGAGCTATTGTTCAATAGTTTCAATGTTGGATGATAGATATTAGTGTGATAATATGATAGCCTTATTTTTAATGTTCTTAATGATAAGTGACTATGAAACTTACAATGTGATGGGGAGATGAACTAAAAAATCTTATAAAATAGTGCTGGAAAGAATAAATTTACTCTACTTGACTATGTAATGGAATCCTGGAGTGGATGTCATGTGTCACTATGTTTGTCTCTTTCCTATGCATGGGATATGGTAGTGAGATGATTTTCATCTCCAAGAAGATAAACTTGGGTTTTTTTATAGATGATTTATTAGGATATATTCCAAGATAATCATTAAATAACATAGAAAACAAGCAATGAAATAATGTTACCTTGACAAAATGATCAAACCACAAATCCAAAACAAGAGATTTGATTAACAGGGAAATGATCAAATAGAGAAAAAAATCATAATCTATTAGATGTCTTGCAATAATAAATATCCATGTACATAGGAAGAAGCTAAGAGTGGGAAAGAAAGAATGGATTTAGGCCAAAAGAACATAATAATGATGTAAGAGCAAGAGTAAAGATCAATATTGAATAACTACCAAAAATAAAGAAAAGAGGAGGAGAAGATCTCAATAAATAGACATATTAGGAAGAAAGAGTTACATGTGGAATATTCAACATGTGTGTCAAGTGTCCATAATCCTCTTACAAGTGGGGAGGATGTGTGTGTCATATGCGGTGAGAGGTGTTACATGCAAGTAAATCTAAATCTACCAAGTGGACTATAGAGGTGAGTGACACTTCAAAAGGATATAATAAAGTTTATTTATAAATACATTAAATAAACACACATATAAGACTTAATATAAGCCTAAATGACTATATGAAGGACCCAAATTAAGGTTAATTATCCAACACTCCCCCTTAAGCTTAATTTAGGGTTATAAAAGTGGATAAAACCTTTTTTAGACAAGGAAGGAAGTTTAAATTACATAATACTCCCCCTTAATAGAAAATTTATTCAAGAGGAATAACTATACTTTAATAAATAAGGAAGAAGATAGGTTCCATCAAAAGTTACAAGGATAAAAGTGTGATCCTGAAGAATCTCCAATAATCTCCTTTGGACAATGTGTTCAATTCATTAATCAAACAAAGACCAACAAGGAATAATGATCTAAAAAACTTTAAGTTACATGTGCAAGCTTCATAATGTGTGCTAAATTTCCTTAATCCTCTTACAATTAGGGAGGATGTGTGTTCCATGTTGGGGGAGAGGAGTTACATGCAAGTAATTCCAAATCTAACAAGTGGACTAGAGATGTGAGTGACACCTCAAAAGACTAGAATAAAGAGAATTTATAAAAAAAAATAATACACATGCACATAAGACATAGCATAAGATTAAATGACTATAGGAATGACCCAAATTAAGGTTAATTACCCAACACATAGGCATAATAATTTAAGTCTTTTTTTTGGTTTGTAGGCTAGTACTTTTTTGGAAACTGAAGAGGGATTCTATAGTATTTTGAACTTTTCTTAACCCATTATAGCTGTAAACTATAATATTCAAATCAAATATTTAGGAATTATTTGGTAGACTATTTGTGTGAGTAATTTAATACCTTATTTCTCAAGGTGAATGACTCTAGTTGAGTTATTGTGGTATTTGTTTCAACTACTCAAAATCACTTCCATAAGAGAGGCAACTTCTCTATTGTAGAATAACTAGCCCTTACATTTTGATAGAAAGCATTTCCAAGGGTTTCATATTTGAAAGTGTAGGCTTTAAAAAATTCCAATGATTAAAAATATTAATGTTTCAAAACTTTTGGGTAGAATTAAAAATGAAGGATATTTAAATATATAAGTTATAACTTACTCATTTTCCAATCCACTAATTTTTTAGCATTCAACACATGGTTTATGTACCCATAAAGGGATATGAAGGTACCCATATTAATTTTATGAAGTACTTCAAGTACGAGTGACAATATCAACCTTTATTTCCATTATAAGTATCTAGTCTCATAGTTACCTTTTTAAATCTTAGAACATAATCCCAATGTGACCTCTAAATCTCCATGCCATTGAACTAAATCTCCATTCCATTACTATTTAATATGATCTTATCCAGATAATTAATTATATGACTAATACCATACTCCCAACCTAGTATCACTACTTCACCTTGGGTGATCATAGAATAAAAATATTTATAGTGACACACCAAGAATGATATTTATGTTGGAGAAGATGAGACTATGCTTTCATTCCTTTTTTTATATTAATTAAAAACACCTAGGATAAAGGAATTTGTAATAAATAATCTTCCAAGGGTTGTAAACCATTATTTTTAATTGTTTCCAATTGATGTAAGGAGCACAATGGGTAAATTGTTGAGGTAGGAAGTAATGAAAAGAACTACCATTAACCCTAGGTGCTTGTGGTAGGAAGTGCAAACCTCTATTTGGAATATATTAATTTAATACATGTCTTTATTTCATCAAATACATTATCAATGATGCCCATGAACCTATATTCTCATTCAATGTTTTAGTCAATCAAGCTTAAAAATAGTTATATATATAGAGTCTATGAAACTGTATGCTAACTAATGCAACTGATCTATAAAAAAATGGAACATAAGTATTCATATTTTGATTTAAATTCCACAAGGATTTTCTATGAAAAACGTTTTGAAAATATGACCTAAATTTTAGAAATACATTGTTTATGATTCAACTCCATCATTGGAATAAATATTATAAAAATATAATTTTTAATTCTTATGGTCCTTAATATGGGGTGATATGTTTGGAAACTAATATTAAAACTCCAAGATCAATGCAATGTCATGAATATAAAAACTCCAAAATCAATGGGTGCTTAAAATGCCTAAAAAATAATCTTTGTATGTTTTTAAAATCAGTTTTAATAGGAGGAAATTACATATTACATAATTCAAATATAAATTAAATAAAATGTATCCCCAAAAATAATGAAAAAAAGTGGAGTTAATCTAACATAAAGGGTTATAATATTTTTAAAAAATAGATACAAGTTTTTGACTAGAACTTTAACTAGTTTTGGAACACAAGCCAAGGGTCCAATCGTCGATAAAAATTCCACTAAAAATAACTCAAGCACCCAAAAATAAAAAAAGGGTAAGTTGAGTGCTAGAAATAAATTAAACAAAGGACACCAAACATAAAAAGACAAAGAAGCAAACTAGATAAATTAATGATGTGAAAATAATTGTAGGGCCAAGAGAAACAAACTTAATAAAAAAACATGGATACTGAACCATTGAGCTCAGCCTTTAGCAGCCAATAAACACCTAATTCTACGGGTGAGTAAAGATTCTATAGTCTATTATGTGCCCCCATTAATTGAGTTCAAAGCATCAAGTTTTTGCCTTTATGCTTCCATTTTTTCCCCCTTTTCCTTTTGCACTATAATTAGGGGTATTCAAAACTCTATGCTACTTTAAAATAGATAAAACTGCTCTACTGACAAGATCTTCTTCTAAATCTTCCCCATATTCTTCCCCATCTTCATCAATCTCAATATATTTTTCCTTCCATTGAGAACAATATACTATATAAGGGAGAATGGTAACATGCTGTAGCCTAGATTCCTCTAGGACAAGATCCCTTTCTTGATATGGAAAAGGCTACCCTACCTCTTTGTCGATCTATGCTACTGATGATGTCAAAACCTCAACCTTCTACGATCTGATCTATGTTATTGATGATGCCAAAACCTCACCCTTTTATGACTTATTCAAACCATGTGGAAAAGATGGGATCTTAATGGAAGAATATTTACAAGGTAATTACATTATATGAACCAAATCTTGATTTGGGCAACCAATCTTTCTGACCCATTTTTATAAGAATAATGAATGAGATCCTTGAAAAAATTTCTTGGGGCATGAAGCAATCTTGTGATCTAATTGATTTCATTTGAATCATCTAAAAGGGATTCCTTCAAAATTAATAAAATAAGTCCACATACCATGGGAGGAAGAAATATGAATAAAATGGTGCAAAGATTTGGATAAATCCATCAACACACAAACACCCTGACATAGTTCAAATTTACCCCAATGGAATTATCAATTTTGAAGGGAGTCTTTCAAAATTAACAAACTGAGTCCACATATCATGGGAGGAAGAAATATAAATAAAATGGTTTAGATAGTTGGCTAAATCCATCAACACACATACACCCTAACATAGTTTAGATTTGCTCCAATAGAATCATCAATTTTGATAAAAACTCTTAGGTTACTAACTAGTTATTTGGAAAGATTAGCATCGTACAAGACCAAGGGTAGATTATAAAATATGACCCAAATAGGGCCTTGGGAGATAAACAAAGTAGTTGGGATAAAAAAAAAAGAGTCCAGGGACAAAATAACACCCCCTGTTTTCCAATAAGCCATGGCCCATTTGACTAGACAAAGTTCCTATCTTAAGAAGATTGAAACAAAATAAAAAGTAAACCATTTACGAAGATAGATAAAGAAGGAGATTTAAGTGTGGACCAAGTTTTTTTCAACCACTCTAAATGATAACTCTAAGAAGGTCACTTTTGTACACACTTGCCAATCAAAGCTCTTTGACCTCTTTCCACTTCCATGAATGAGAGTTCTGCATCAAGAATTTCAAAATTAGATGAGTTTCAAATTTTTTTAAAGGAATATCTCCCAAGAAATCTATTTCTAGTCTTCATTCTAAGAGATTTTCTTTTGTGTTTCCTTTAACCTCCTTCATAGGCTCTTTATCATCCTCTATTAGCTTTTCTTGTTAAAACTATCTTTTACAAATCAAAACAGGGCATAAGTGAGGATGGTTTTTGAGAATGATTTATTTACATAGATCACTCTAATAATGGAAGGGGTTCAAATTATTACTATAGTTTGGAAAAACCTAAGTTTTTGAATAAACCCTAGTGAGATTAAAATATTTTCCAGCTACATGCCTCATTGGAGAAAGACTTTCCTTAGACAAGCCTTTGTTCTCCACCAATCTATGTAGCAATAAACATTATGAAAAAGGCATGTTAGCATGAACAAAATGGGATGCAAAAAAACTAGAAATGTTTTTTTACATCTTTTGTTTTCCTACTTCTGTCTAGATCTACTCTTTCCCTAGACCTTTGTTCCTCCAAAAACAACCCATCACCAACTTATTTTAGAGATATGTCCTTGTGGGGAACCTTCACCCCTAATCTCCTTCTCCCATAACCCTTATAAAACACTATTGATGCTATTGTTTCTACATGCCCTAGCTGGTTGTCAACCTATGATGGCCTTCTCTAAATGATTAGATGTCCCATAAAACATTCACTATCTCTTCCTGAACTAGCTTGGACCTTGCCACCAATAATTTTAATATATGCCCCACCTTAGGTGCCCCATAGATGCCCCCTGAGACCTTTATTATATTTCTTGCCCTAAATGCCACCACCAAAATTTGATCATTAATCGATGACTTCCTCAGCTCGCCATCCTCCAACTTCGTTGACTAAAACCTCTCACTCACCTTCACTATCCCCATCTTTGCCTGCATGTAACCACTCTCCGACACCATCTCTCAAAGGATTATAATATTATTAATCAAGAAATTATAAAATTAGTTGTCATGTTTTACACTCTCTAGGGTACAAAGCCATATAGGTTAACATGAAATAGTCAACCATGATTGGATAACAATAACGCTAATCTATCAATTAAAAAAATGTAGTAAGTCCATTTCTTAATTAAAATTACCCTTAAGGGGATATATTAGGTTGATAAAGACCATGCATAAAATACAGGGTTGTATATGCCATTACAAGTTCTAAGAGGACCATGGATAAAATTGAGTAAGGATTATATTTTTGGGTTTCCAAACACTTAGAGAGGTAATGATTCATTTTTTGTTGTTTTAAACATGTTTTTTAAGATGGTTCATTTTATTTTATTTATTAAAATAAATGATGGCACTAGAGTTGTAAAAATGCTTGTTAAAGAATTTTTGAGATTACATGGTGTTTTGAAACCATTACATCAAATAGGGACACAAAATTTCTAAGACATTTATAAATATATATATGGAAGAAGCTATAAACTAAACTATAGTTATTCATACTACCCACAAACAAATGGATAGATAAAAGTATTAAATATGAGCCTAGAAAATTTGTTTAAATGCATAGTTGGAGAGACACCCAAGCAATGGGACTTGGCTTTACTATAAGTTGAGCTTGAATATAATAGTTTAATGAATAGATCAACATGAAAATATCCATTTTATATTGTTTATGGTATAAATCATATAGTAATTTTAGATTTGTTGGAGCTACCAATTTCGCAATGAGTTAGTGATATAGAAGCATTTGCAAAGGACATAAAATAATTTTAAGAAGTAAGAAGAAAGATACAAGGAAAGTAATGAAAAATATTTATCTTTAGTATATGTAGTAATAAGGTCATATATAATTGAATAAAAATATTTGGTGATGGTATATTTGAGGAAAAAATATTTTTGGAAGGAACATACAATAATTTGAAGTAAAAGAAAGTTGGTTCATTCTAAATTATGAGGAAAAATTATTTAAATGACAATGCTTACGAGTGAGTTTACACCATAATTTTGATGTCGCTATAGTATCTAATATTTCATATTTATATGATTTTAGAGAGAATATCTATTAAAGTTGAATTAGACAAAGAAGTAGATTGGGAGCAATAGGTACCAAAGAAGAAGAAAGAAAAGATAGTGCATGTTTTGGATATGAAAATAGTGAACACAAGATAAGGAACCTATAAAAATAATTTGGTACTTTGGGAGGGACTAAAATAACAAGACAATAATTATATTTTAGAATCAAAGATAATTTTTTTTTACAATAGTAAATTACAAGGTTTTAATCAGGGAATCTCATAGGAGCTGATTTGTTTTTGACTAGAGGAAAATGATGCAGAGACCGAACTTCTAGACATCATAAATTTTAATCCATAAGTCTATTTGATCTCTCTTTTTCACCAAAATAATCATATATAAGAAGAGAAAATGCTCATAATATTCACTAAGTGGTTAGTCTCATTGTATATATCTTTATTGGAGCATAAGTGATCATATAAGCATTTGAAATCACATTTTACTATTTTTTTGATAATTTTCAATTCTTAGAAATTTTTTATCTTTGTAACTAGACGTGAAATTGAGTTAAAATTTATTCATTGGTGATTATTTATTACGTAGAAGATACATGAAAATTTTTAGGCCCATCCAGGCTTTCATGCAAAACTTACTAAAAATAGTTCATGGATTTTTTTTCTTTTAGATATTATAAATTATGTCACGAATTATACATAGAATTTTATAGATCATTTACATATCTGAGAAGAATAATAATTTAGTTATATTTTAAAATTATTAATTGATTTTTTTGACACTAACAATATTAAAAGACGAAGAATTTTTACGTTATAATTTTAATAGTTATAATAGAAGGTAAAATCAGTAAATGATAGAAATTACACAAAAAAGAAAAGAAAATATTCTTAAATACATGGAAATTTTCACAATGCCCCAATATGTTATTCCTCAAAGAATTTTTACATTATAATCATGCATGGAAATTTTCACAAAGCCCCATTACATTATCACCAAACATAAAACAACTCATCAATAAGATCTATGAATCCATGGATATGATGGTTACTGTCTATGCATGAAGTTTGACATCATAGTGAATGATCACAATGAGAAATAAGAAGAGTAGTTTATGGATAAGCATGAACAACATTTCAAAAACTAAAAAAAAATACTAAGATTAAAATTTAAAATACTACTTTCATGATTGAAATTAAAGATAACATTAAATCATTTTAAAAACAAGAAGCTAATAATTTGATATAAAATCTATTGTATAGAATATAAGTATATTTAAGTGTACATGGATTTATTAAATCTCAAAATATTTATTTCACACTTCTTAAGATAAAAGATCAAGCTCTAATTTTATGACAAATATATCTATAATCTTATAAATATAATAAAAAATATCCATTTTAGATTTATTCTATATTTAAGTTTTTGAAAAGAAAGAATTATCATGCTCACTATGTTTCAACCATTTTGTTATGAATCTCTAAAGTAAAAAAAATTCCTAATTTTCCTCAAGATTAAACATTTTCACATATATTTTCCCTCTCATTTGCTAATCCTCACGCGTATCTATAATTTTAACTATTTTCTTTCTTAGCTATTTATGTATATCTACCAATTAATTTCATTGAAGGAAAATTATGTCAAATGAATGTTTATCCTAGCCCTTCAGTTGATTCTTAATAACCTAAATTTTAGATGGGAAATATTCTATTACACTTATATCTCATGTAATAGTATAGAATCATCACGATTGGATGAGATGGTAAAGTGTCATCTTCTTTTTGGATTAAACTCATAGAAATAAACAAATAATCCATTTTTTAAGAAATAATGTCTATGAATTTGCATTTTTCTCCAATTATAAATACCCTCAGCTAGAGATGGATCCAGTAATATATGAAGAAAAATCTTTTATATTTTAAATAGAGATTCTTATGAGGTTGAAGTCTCCCCTAAATATCTAGTGATCTAATTTGATATAACTCAATAGCTGTCCTAAAGAGTTCAGAAGAAATTGACTTTGGGAAATAGATTGATGATTGTAGATATTAACAAGTCATTTATTTTCAAATAATTAATATAATGATAAGTACCAAAGAGCCACCTTTCGCACTTAAAAATGCGTTGAAGATGTATCTTTCATAATATTATGCAGGAACAATATTCCACTATTGAGTGAATGCCATTATTTACAATATATTAAAATTTTAATTGTCTATGCTTCTATTTTACAGGAATTTACACTTCCAAATACACATACAAAACTATTTCTATACCATTGTCAATTTCTGGAGCTTATTCAAAAGAACTAATTTTTTTTGGCATGATGATAATCATTCTTAAAATATTTTGATTGTGTTAAGAACTTCCCCTTTGACATGATGATGTTTTACTATTAAAATATTTTTAGCATGTTTCGTATTAAGTCCATATTTTTTTTGGATATTTAATATGTTGCTACATATTTGAGATGTTGAAAAAATATTTTCCTTGGTAGTAAATGAAATTTATTCATGTAATTATGTTCTAAAGATATTCATTTAATAATTTTCTCAAGATTTTCAGTTAATAATGTTGTCCAGATCATCATTTAAAGAAATTTATCCATTTAATGATAGGGGTGGTAGTAAAGGCATTTGTTTTGGTAGGAATTTTATGGGTGAGACTGGATCTAACTAGAATAGAGTCTTTTTTGCCTATTGCATCTGAAAATGAAAAAACATTTATAGGTAAGATTGAAGAAGGTGATAACCAATATACAAAAGGGGGTGGCATTAGGAGAGAAGGACATCAACGACCTTCCTATGTAGAAGATGTTTCAAGGAAATGATTGTTTAACCCTTAATTACTTCTAAATTTATTAGAGTAGACATTTTTACACTTTTAGTTTTATTTATACAATTTTTAGTCAGCATGCTTAGGGTTGTTAAGGTCATACGGGGAAACACAATGTTTTTTCTAATTGTGAGTTGATTTTTTACCTTTTTGGTGACATAATCTCTCACTATATAAATGTAAATTCTTTGTTCTTATTGGCTAATGAATTAGCTAATGAATATTTATGAAGCCCATTTTTATTTTACATTACTCTTACCTACTCCTAATATTTTCATGCAATTTATAATGTTTAGTTGCCTTCAAGTGATCTAACATGGTATTAGAAAATTAATCTGATGGGCCTTTTCAAATTTACAAAATCCTTAGTGAGATCCTTCTTGATATCATTCTTATTGGTTTTCTTCATTTTCAGTGATTTCATAGGTTTGGTGGGATTTTTTGAAAATCCATGTAAACTGTATAGATAAATCCTTTAATCATAAAACAAATAATACTATCATATTCATAAGGCATCAAAGCCTTAAAATCATGTAAACATGAAATATTTTCAACATCTATTTTTGACCATTTTTGGAGGGTTTAAGAACTTTTTTCAAGCATTTCACCCATATACATACAACAAGATTTTCAAATTAAGATAAAGTTTAAGGGTTTTTCTAGTTATTTGTGTTCTCAAATAGGTCTATCTTAGGTTTTGGATAAGACATAACAAATCTATAAATTTATGACTTTTCTATTTTTAACAGATTTTTTAATTCTTCCATACAATTTTGGTGATTTATAGTTTTGGTTAGACTTTTGGTAGTAGGAAAATAGGCATGTGAAGACATTTTAATGTTCATAGACATTTACCCCTATGTTTTTAACTTTGATGGAACATGATAGCCCTTCTCATAAATCTTTCAGACTCTGATACATCTACTTGCATGACCAAAGGATCCAGATGATCTTGCTCAAAGACCCTAAAGACTCTAATGACTATGATCCTAATACCCACATCCCTTGATGATCCTACCAGTAAACTCATCTAAACATGCAACCTCTACCATCATACGTAGTAGAACCTGACATCAATGCTTATAACCCTATAGATTTTGACCACCCATTTTACACACTGTAACATCTAAGAGGCCATTAAATTTAACCAAGTAAAACATGCAACCAAAAAAGGTCTTAGCCCCCCAGTCATATGATAAATAAGCCCCTATTCACTTCTAATCCAAAAGTGCTTAAATTTTAATTCAAAGGGCCTTAAGTTTTTATTAAATAATTTTATTCATAAATTTTTAATGTTTTCTAGCCAAGGGTGCTCAAGTCTTTTTGGAAGTTGATTAATAAATATTTCCCTCCATTATTTCTGCCCAAATTTTCTTGTGAGAATTTTTTTCAAAAGACTATAACTTTTGATTGCTAATTCAAATTTGTGTGTCATTTTCATTAAAAGTGATTATTTTTTCATGCTTTACATATTGGTGGTAATTTTGTGTCTAATAAATCTTATTAAAAACCAACTATTATACACTCTTGGATGTATTATCAGTTGAACCTAATGTCCCTTTAGTTTTTTTAGACTTATGCACATATTACTCAAGACATATTATCAGTTGTGTCCAATGTCTATATGAGAATTATTATATTTGTAACTTTAACAGGGGGTTATTATGATAGTTCTATGGGGGTATTGTGTGATGCTTTGAATTTGTTTTCCTACATTTATTCTTTACCTTTTGAAAAATATTTTCCTTCTATGCTATGGATTCAATTCCAATAAGTCTTCTTAGACCTTTTAATTATCACAAATGGAAATCATTTTAAAATTGAAGGGTACCATCAAATTATAATGAGAAATGAGACTAAATATTCAACAATAGAAGTGAAAATCAATTGGTTTAATCATTGTGATAACGTTCATGCACTACTATGCATTTTTATCTCTCCTAATCTACTCTTTCACATAGAATTTGCCAAAACACCTACTCAAGTGTTGACTACTCTAAGAATGCTCTTTGGGAAGTAGGATGTAAAGAGAGGCCATGACCTAGAGAATGAGCTCATCAATTTGAGAATGGAGGACTATGACACTCTATAAAACATCTTCACCAAGTTTGGACTTCTTAGGTTGAATTTGAAATAATGTGGAACTGATAAGAAATATGAACAAATTGTTTTATAGATACTCTCCAAAATGGGTTCAGAGTATTATGTATTTCTATCCACTTTCAATGCCTCAAAAAGGTGCTCTTAGAGTGCATGGAAGATGCCTTATTTAGATAAATTTATTTCCAATTTGATTTAGGAGTAAGATAAGTTGATAAAAATGGGCACATTAAAGTTCACAAAATCTCATGCAATTTTTTTTAAGAGAAGGTTTCAAACAATAGAGATAAGAAACAAAGCAAAATGGATGAAGAGAAGGATGCAAATCATCCCAATTACAAATCAAATAATGAAACCTCTTATTCTAGTGTTAATCCTAAGAATGATAAAATCAAATTCAGGTTTTTCTTAGGAAAGCATGATGGAATCAATGTCTAAAGAAGTATACTGACCAACTAACTAAGATGCTTGAGAAGAAAAATATCAGTGTCCCTAATTCTACCAATTAGAGTTCATCAACCCATGAATACTCTAAGGCAAATGACCATGGTAAGGAAAATGAATAAAATAATGGTAAGGGGAAAGCAAAGGGAAAGGACCTAGTTACAATTATTCCTCTAACTCCTATGGGTCATTGACTCTAGCGCTTCACATCATATGGCCTCTTCATAGATAAAGTTGTGTTCTATGGGACCATGTGAGATGTCTCGTATATAAACGGGTGAGGACACTTCTAAAAATGTTATCAAAAGAGGGTCTATTAAAGTGATGGTGAAATTTTGAATAATGTTATAAGTGTCTCCTTAATTTTAACTAATCTCTAATCAGTTTACCAAATCACTCACCTTGGTTTGCGCATGTGAGTTGAATTCAATCTAGATTTAGTATATGTTAGAGATGTAGGAGTGAAATGTTTGAATGATTTATTACATGTAGCAAAAAGTATAAATATAATGAATAAATATTTAATTGAACCACAAATCTATAACTCTCTATCTAACTAAACATTACCTAATTGATTCTAATATAAAACACCATAACAGTTCACTGAATTGTATAACAAGAAAACAATGTAATATATAACTAATAGTTATACTAACATTTCACCTTTTATTACATTTATTTTATAAATTTACCCCCAAAACAAACCAAATTTCACCTTTCCAAATGACTTGGTGAGTATATGTGCTATATGTGAATCTGTTGGGTAGCATTGAAGCTGAATGTAGTGGTTCAAGACTTGTTCTCGAATATAGTTGCACTAAAACTCAATGTGTTTGGTCCTATCATGAAATATTGGATTCTTGAAAATATTTAACATACTTTGATTGTCACAAAAAGTGACTGGTGGATGATCTTTAAGAATGCCTATGTCAGATAGAATGTGATGTAACCAAATTGCCTTGCACACATCTCATCATGTGGCATAGTATTATGCCTATGTGGATGAGAGATAAAATAAATATTTATTATTACTTATCCATGAAATTGGTCCATATCCAAGATTAAAAATATATCTTAGGGTTGATTTCTTATCATTAATAGATCCAACATAGTCCAAGTCTATGGATCCCTGTAAGAAGAAATTTGAGTTCTTATTATATTCTAGACCATAATAAACTTACCTTGGACATATCTCAAAACATGTTTTACTACAAACCAATGACATTTATTTGCCTCTTGCATGAATCTCAAAATATATCTAACAACAAAGCGTATGTTTGGTCTAGTGTAAGCCAAGTAAATGAGACTCTCAATAAGATGCCTATGGTGAGTTTTATCTATTGAAGGTAACTCCTGAAATCAAGATAGTTGAAATTTTTTCTCCATCAGAGTTGACATTGGTTTACAATCTATCATCGTATATTTCCTAAGGAGCGACTTGGAATATTTAATCTATGATACAAAAATATGATTCTTCTTTTTCCACATCTCCAAGCTAAGACAATAATGAAGTAGCCCCAAATCTATCATGTTGAAGGTTTTCTTTAAGTCATTATTTACTTATTCAACAAGATCCTCTTAACTTCCTATGATCAAAAGAACATCCACATACAAAATAAGAATGATAAGCTTTGTGCCTACCTTATTTATATACAAATTTATATATGAGGGGATATGAATGGATCTATGCTATAATAAACGATCATAAATATTAATGTATCACACCCTTGGTTCTTGATTAAGTCTATAAAGTGAATTAACTATATGACATACCTTATGTGGATGATTTTCATCAATGAAGCCTTTAGGCTAGATCATTTATACTTATTATTTGAGATCACCATTTAAAAATGTAATTTTTACATCTATCTATTAAAACTTCCCTCCCTTTTGTGCTAAGAGTGTGCAAACAACTATGACGGTCTTGATTTTCACACTTGGTGCAAAGGTCTCTTCATAGTCAATTCCTTTTATTGAACATATCGCTTTACAAAAAATCATGATTTATAATTGTCGATAGATATATCTACCTTGTAATCTATCTTGAAAATATACTTGTAACTAATGGATTTCTTTGTTATAGGTAGATCAACAAGTTTTGATGTCCCATTTTTTATGAGGGCATCATATTCAACATCCATGGCCTTCTTCCACCGAGGTTGGCATAAAGCCTCTAATCTATCTTTGGTTTGGTGTTATCAACTATTGTGCTCATCAGTGTGAGCTTAACTTCCTATCTTGCCTATCTTCTTGTCTAAGCTCCTGATGAAATATCTATATTAGAGTTTAAGTGGGTATCCTTGATGGTTCTCTCTACCCATTTTGGTCGTCGATGATGCTATTGATTTGATGAGGAATTATGTTCCAAATTTATAAGATCAATGAATAATTTTCCTTGTAGCTGACCTTCTTTGTGAGAAGGTTCTTTATTCTCATGATCTAGCCATGGGAATAGTCAGGGTGAGGTGGTATATTCTAACTCTTTCTATGGTAATGAATCAATTGATGACTCATCACAAACCACATCTCAAATTTCATATATCTTCTTTATTAAAGGATCCATGAGATGATTTGATTTTATAGTACTACTATACCCTAATAGAAGGAACTATAGTGTCTTTGGTTGGATATTCTTCATCTTTTTAGTAGGGACATGCATATAAGATGTACAACCAAATAATCTAGGATGAAAGATCAAAGATTTATGACCAATCCATACCTCTTTTGGTATCTTTTCATGAAATATCTTTCTAGGTGCCATGCAGAAAATATATACAACTGTCTGAACTATTTCTACCCAAAATGATGCATCTAACTTCATGGTAGAAAACATGCAACAATCCATCTCCATGATTGAATGATTACATCACTCTACTATTCTATCCTACTATGGCATATAGGAAGCAGTAAGGTGTTATTTTATTTTGTGTTTCTTTAAGAATGCCATGAATTTTTTTATTGTGAATCCCCCCTCAATCTGAGTGGAGAAGTTGAAGAGGCCTCCCTAACTAGGTGAAAATAAAGTGGTAAAAGACCTTAAAATGAGTTAAGGATTAAATTTTCTTCTTCAGAAAGATCACCCATGTCTTTTGAGATAAATCATAAATAAATAACTAAAAGTAATTGAATCCTTGGAAAGAAGTAGGTAGGGGTCCACACAAATCAGTAAATACCACATTGAGATGATCCTTGGCTTGTGAAGAACTAGTCTCCAATGGAACCCTATGTTATATACTAATAAGGCATCCAAAGCATACATGTAAGGAACAAGATAGATGGGGAATTCCATAGACCATGGACTTAGAGCTTAAATGGTGCAAAAAACTAGTAGAAAGGTTCAAATATCGATAATGCCATAATGCTATAGATTATGTCGTAGAGGTAGAGAAAGTAACAACATCAAATGAAACAACATATAGGGAAAATAATAGATCCTTCAAAAAAGATATAGAAATGACATGACCATCCCATGAAAGGAAACATGATTTTGTGCCATTCTTGATCATGAACTCTACCTTAACCTTATGATTCAAAAGCTAACTTATAGATAAGAGATTTATTGTTAAGCCAGTGACATATAGTACCTTAGTGAGAGTATAGGTTCATGTCCCTAGAGGAATGGTGACTAGGCTAATTCCTTCTACAACATGCTCTTTATCACCTGCAATTCAAACTCAATCTCGAATGGGTTGAGTTTTCAATGACTCAAATATCTCCTTGCATCTTGTCATATGCCTAATATCACTAGATTTGATCAACCAAACTTTGCTCATGTGTGGTGAGGTTTGGAAGACAAGAACAATGTCCTTATATGCACTATTACATTCTAATTTTTTAGGTACATCCTCTTCAAATTTATCATCCTATTGATGTTGTGCTATTGCATGTCCATATTTCTTATGTTTTTGAGGATGTCTCTTTGATTTACATGACTCATCTCTACTTGATGTGCCCTCTTGACTCGATGAGCCTTGTGTTAAGGCATTATACCAACAACTACTAGTATAATGGGTATTGGTGCGGTAAATGTGACACCATATTTTTGCCTTTTAAAATTTATATTATTGTTGTGTCTAATTTTAAGGTATTTTTGATAATTTTTTAGGATGTTGCTTGGAAATTAGGGATTTATCCTCAAACTCTTCTTACACAGACTAGATGGCTTCTTATTAAAGTAGATTCACCAGTTCTTTTAAAGACACTACCTTCTTTATGATGTTTAGTGTCATGATGAAAGTGCAAAATTAAGATGGGATATCTCTTAGTGTAATTAGAACCAATAAATTATCCTCAATCATTTCTCAATCACAATCAATTCATCTCATAGTTCTATTATGCAATGTAAGAATTACTCAACATTCTTGCCTTCTTTCATACTGAGAGTATGAATCTTTTAATAAAAAAGGAGTATATTAAAATAATTCTTCTCCTTGTATATGGTTGAAAAAATATCCCAAGCCTATTTCGATGTTGACACATCCTAAATATGAGTTTGAACCTCATCGATGATATTAAGTGTGATCAACATCAAGGATTTTGTATTTGACATTTATATTTTGAATGCTCATAAACTCTAGCTAGATAGGTAAATGCACCAGTAATGATGCCCCATAATTATTCAAATTAAATAATCATTTGTATCTTTATCTTACATAGGGTAAAATTCAAGCTTTTGAGGATTTGGGTGTCAAATAAGAGGAGTTTGGGTGCAAACATAATTATTTCTTTTAACTTTATACACAATTTTACAATCAAAACAATATTTTATGCTTCAAATTTATGTATAAAAAAGTGTACCTTGTTCAAATGTTTCCTTTTTCTTTCACTTTAGTAGTCACATTTTAATTTCCTATAGTTGCCATTCTCAGCACTTTAAATCTCAACAAACTCTTCTAGTGGTTTCATTAGCTTCTACAATTGTAGGATTAGCATCGAAATTTATATCAAATATTGCAAAAGTTACTATTATCTATGTTATACAAGCTATTTACAATATTGAAAAGTAATTTTTTTTAAAATTACGTTCTCTCTTTTCTAATGTTCTCTCCTTTCTAGGGGTCAATGCTTTGATTTGACAGGCTACAGGCATCGATCCAAATGAAAACAAAGTCTCTTCTCTTCACTTTTTTTATTTTGTGATTAGACTCTTGGCCATTTAGTCTTAGGATTTCAAATATCTCACTGACTGCACTCTCCTACATTTTGCCACTTCTTTAGACTTTGCCATGTTGGCTCATGAAGTATCTAACTTCATTGCTTATACTATTTATTTCTCCTAGACATGCATCAACTAGGTGTTTCTTGCTCTAATACCAAATTCTAGGAGTGAAATGTTTGAATGGTTTATTTCATGTAACAAAGAGTATAAATACACTGAATAAATAGTTAACTGAACCATAAATCTATAACTATCTATCTAACTAAACATTACCTAACCAATACTAATACAAAACATCATAATAGTTCATCAAAATATATAATAAATAAACAATGTAATATATAACTAATAGCTATGTTAACAAGAGAGCTACAAAGTGATACTATATTGGCATTGGGAATGGTTTATCATGACTATATAACTTATCACATTTTTATCATAACTCTCTTTTAAATGTTTCTTCTTCACTCACATGATCTTGATGACATTTATGAGCTTGAACATTATCTGATAATTATGAGTCTTATTTTTACAAATATGACTAGAGTAGTGATGGGGCCACATCTCCACCATATCCTTGTCACCTTCTAGCTATTGAGGAGTTATTTACTAATTAACCTACCTCTGGTCTACTTCAGACATTATACGAAATATGCTTATTGATTTGGGACACATAAGATATCAAGCATTTTATTCCATAGTTTCAAAGCATTATACAGTCTTTCCTAACTTCTTCTCCTAATGGACCTTCATTGCTTAGATAAGTTGGCACACCTACCTTACATGAGGAGAAAAGTTCCTTGTACAAGAATTACACCTTGGTTGAAGATCCCTTATGTACTTGGAAGACAAATTCAATATTCCACAATGATCCACTCTTTGCTACATCTATTTTTGATCCACTATCACTTATAAGAACTCTATTGTAGGATACAACATGGAAACAGGTAGTTGTAGACTCTAGTGGGGAATTTTAGGCTTCTTATCTTATTTTTTTCTCTTTCTGGAATGGAGTTTTGTTCTATGGGTTTACTCATTTTCTTTATTTTATAGAAGTTGTATTATGCTTGGGTACCTTATTAAACCTTGTTATTAGGACCCAATTTATTCTACCCAACTACGATATAAGAATTTTCTTATTTTTAGTTTCACCTACAAAATTTTTAGTCATATTTCTTAGGGTTGTTAAGGTCATTAGGGGAAATATACTTAATGTGTTTTCTAATTTTTAGTTGAGTTGTTACCTTTGTTATGACCTAATCTCTCATTAAATAATGTACCTTATTTGTACTTTTTGACTAGTTAATCAACTAAGGACCATTTACAAGTCCACTTTTGCTTTACACTTCTCTCACCTACCCTTAGGGTTTTCTTGCAATCTATGATGTTCAAATATCTTGGAGTGATCCGACAATAACTAACCCTCCAATCCTTTTTGATGAGAAGTAAATCAGAGTGAATTTAGAAAGCTAAGATTAGATCTCTACCAATAATATGATTTGTTGGTTTAACAGATATTGGCCTAGCCTCCCTGACCTTCATGATTGGATAATGAGATATTACCAAGCTCTACTGAAATGTAAGATTGAAATCTGCCCTTGAGTGAGGACATTTTAATTATAATTTTATATTCAATTGAAAATAAATATATTATTTTCAATGAGTATTTTTGGGCTTTAGATCAGGAACACTACATGTTATTTAAAAAACCATGACATCCTTATTTCATTCCTCATATAAAATCCTTTAACACTAAATCTATCTAGATCCATTCTACAAACTTACCTCTAGATCCATTTTCCAAACTTACCTCTTCAATTTTGGGATAATATTACTTGTAAAGCCATAGAAAATTTTGTTGTAGAATTTTGGCAAGATGACTCAATCACATAAGAAAGGGGCATTCTAGTTATGCCTAAATTATGGTTAACTTGATATCTCTAAGGATCTCCCCACATTGGTGGACTTAAAAGCTAAGAACATAACTTTGGTCCAGATTATAAACTATGAATGATTACCATTTAGATGTCATAGATGTTTTCAAATTAGCCATTTGGTCTATAATTGTCTGATTATTAAATTTAAAAAGGAATATACTTGGTATAAGGAGGTTGGACTAGAGCATACCATAATTCAATCCTATAATGAGAGTTAGGATGAGAGTGTATTTTGTATGTGATTCCAAAAACGCTCTTGGAAGCTTTGCATCTAGTCCAAAATATTGATGGCCTTGTGTGGAATCTTCGGATAGGGAGAATAGTTTCTTCCTAAAGATTGATTCTATTTCAAATAAGAACAATGCTTCTTTTGATTCTAGAGAGGGATTGGGGACTTGGTCTCCTCTAAAAAGCATCCGATTAGACAATCTATAAGGTGAATATTTATAAGATATGGTCTCTTTATCGAACAATAAATTAGTAGATGGACTCAAAGTCTCCATTCCCGTCTTGGCAATTTCTAGAGAAGGGGGTGAATGGATGGTTATGAGAAATATAAGGAAGGGAAAAGGTGAGAAGGATTTATAACCTTTAAATATGACTCTTAGATCTTGAAATAAAAATGATATGGGAGGGTCATAATATTTATCCTAATATTGTGTTGCATTGTAATAATTTCACTACATTACTACAACTTATTTTTGTACCACTAGTAGAAGAGTTTCATTGGGCCTTCATTGTATTATATTTATCTCCTTTGTAAAAAGTAGAGTCCCTATTTCAAACCCCTCTTACCACTAATAAATAAATAATATTCTCAAAAAATACTTTAGATACATGTAACTTAGTTTATAATTTTTAATAATATATTTATTTTTGTATGTATAAGTCACTTTTAAGATACATTATATCTTATTATAATAGTTCTCCCGTAAACTATTACCAATTTCTTCAAATGTATCCTCTTTGACATATTCAAGAAGAAGAAAGTATAACCTTACATTTAAAAAGTATTATTTTTAAAGAATCAAATCTTTAATCCAAACAATTTTCATAAATTATAAACATTTATAGAATAACTTTTTGGAATAATAATAATAATAATAATAATAATAATAATAATAATAATAATAATAATAATAATAATAATAATAATAATAATAATAATAATAATAATAATCTCACTTCAAAGTCGAAGCCTCTTTGAACCATGTACATATAGGTTTAAAAAAGTGGACTAGTTCCAATAAACTTTCCTTATACAATATGTTTGTTGTAATATTCCATATCTATTCAATATCATGTATAAAGTATTATTTGTTTATATTTTAAAATTGAAATTGCAATGCTATTTTTTGTAACATAGAATAGATAAAGGAGTTTTACAATATATTGTTTTATTTTTAATATTTTATACTACTTTTAAGAATATTTTTATAACTTTGTTGTCTATTTAAATTAGTGTAAGTAGTGTTAAGATGAAAAAACTTATTGTCCAATCATTGTAATATAAGTTAAATTACCACGAGCCAATTTTAATAAGTATGACACTATTATTAAAGCATTTAAGATAACGAGGACTATTTAAATAATTTAAGGTTTTAAAATAATATATTTTAACAAAATAATAACTAGGTTGTTCCTTCCATTATAAAGAAGACAACCACATTTAATACATTGTGCTTAGCTTCAATAAGCATTTATAAACTTTAAGAATATTTATAATTATACTATAAATAAAATTAGAATGAGACAATAACTATTATTATACCACTTAAGACAAAGAGAAAGACTATTTAAACAATTTAAGATCTTAAAAAAATTACTTAAATTATGACTTTTTAAATTTAAATAATGACAACATTTAATAGATTCTGCTAAGCTTCAATAAATACATATAAAATTTAAAAATATATAAATTTTTTTAATTATTTAAAAAAAAAATTATTAACAATAATTTTAAAAATAATTTAATATATTTTTTAAATAATTAATTAAATAATAATATTATTGACCATAGTATTTTTCAGCATATTTTTTATTTTTAAAAAATTATATATCATATGGCCACAATTCTATGCTATCATCTATACTCTTTTCAATATTACAAGCTAAACTACCAAAAGCTAGACCCATATACACCTATATCTAGTTGTACAGCCAAAAAAATTCAAAACTCTTGTACAAGACTTGTTTTCTTTTTTGAACTTTTAGCCCTCCATTAGTTAATAAGTCTCTCCATCCATTTCCGTTCCAAAGGTGTGCATTTACTACCTTGCAATTGGGACTTAAATTGTGTAAGTAGTGAGTCCGGCAGCAAAGTATAAGCTAAATCTTAGAAGTAGACTTTACAAATTTGCAATCTACAAAAGAGAAAAGCTCAGTATGTCGAGAGCTTATATTTACGGTTAAAAATATTTGCGCTTAATATTTGATGTCTTTCGGATCTGATTCTGCAACAAGCTAAGGGATCCTCACTTTCGTGATCCTGCAAGACCTTAGATGTTGCTCCTTTGCCTCTCCCACATTTCTTACACATTCTCTTTTGCGATCTGCTCCAGATCTGCATGTATTGGTGTTAGTGGAATCTGTGGTATATTCTGGACGTCCATGCTTAGTCTGAGAATAGGTTGAAACGAAATGGTCTGTAGCTAAGGATGTACCACTCTTTGAAATAGATTTACGCAATGAGGATGTTTCTGGCAGTTCATGTATAGCACCTTGTGCTTTACTTATAAGCCAATCCAGAGCTTTGCTGGGACGATCAAATCCTAATCTGAATTGCACATCATAAAATTTTACAGCAGTAGAATGAGACAGCCTGACCCTTGTGTCTCGAAGTCCTTTGGCAGTACTCACTTTACCATGCCGGTCTTTGGCTGCAGAAGAACGAACACGCAATGCTTTTGAAGCACAACCGCCTGATATGTTCTCACTCATGTCAACATTAACGGCCCTCACATTGCATTTTTCACCTTCCCATTCAATAGTGAAAGAACAAAGATTATCCGAAGACTTACCAGAGCATCTTTTTTGCAGCTCCTTTGCATAAATCTCCTCTGTAAGATCGCAGCCTCTTAAACTAAATTGTGTATCTGAGTCCAAAGTTGTCAGTGGAGAAAAGCTCCTAAAAGATATATAGTCTGCGAGGGATTGATAATCTTGGATGTTATAACTTGGCATAATTTCAGCGCAAACATCATCACTGTAGATAGATGGAGCATATGTCATTTCATCATACATAGGTATAGGTTTATCCCACAATCCTCCAACGTTTATCTCCATCTATATTATCTGCAAAAGGATATATGTTACAACCATAATAAAGTGCTTTTTAATTTCCGGCAAAAGTGTAGGGTTCAGATAAACAGGCTTTCCACAAGAAACCCCACATTTGAGGAAGAAATTCAATTAAGAAGCCATGTAAAAATAAAATAAAAGGAGCGTACATACCTGGTTATGATGTTTTCCACGATCTTTGAGTTTCAGAAAACAAGAGGCTACATATAGATCGTTTCAGTGTGAATGGTACTGCTTTTAAACATCATTAAATCTGCATATAGCACAAAATCTACACAGGTAATTTAACTAGTATGGACAGAATAGAGATGTGGCTTTAGATCCCTTATCCATGAAACCAGATTTTATTACAAGCATAATATCAAATCCTATGTTGGCCTGTCTTACCACAATTAAATCCCAGAAAAACAGGAAGCTGAGATTGGTTCGCAAAGAAGACGGTAAAGTAAACCATTCGTTGTTATCCGAATATCCGTAGCTATAGAGCTAATACAAAATCTATGGAAAGATCCTTTTCAAGGAAACATAATAGAAAGGTAATGATGATGGCATGCCTGGGCACAACTGTTGTTGTCTCACGATGACACATCGAATTACTTCCTTTGGAATAACTTTCTGATTCAGATTTTTCAATCTATAAAATTTATCAAGTTGGGGATCATATAAATATATATTTTTTACCTAGTGGTTCCGTCAAAGGTGCAAGTTATGCTGGAAGGGGTGTTACTTAATGTTTTGGTGAAGCAAAGTTTTGAAATGAAATGGTTTTATAAATCAAAACGATATAAATTGGCAGTTATATCTCACTCAAAACTCATGATCATTGACCTCGTTTCACCTTTTATACACACAACGTTAAGCAATAATAATTTGATGTTTATGGTGGAGGTGATGGTCAAAAATGAGGTGGTGGGTTACTTCATATGACATAGTAATGAGTTGTGCCGATAGGAGACATTCTTTTTCTTATTGAACTTTGACAATGACAAAATGGTGGGGAAGGGTAAAACCAAACAAAACTTGAAAGCAGTGAAAGATTTTAAGTTGTATTAGGTGGTGATGGTGAGGGGCAATGACATGGTGTTTCAAGGGATGGAATTGAAGAAGACCAACCAAATGCACGTCCAAATTTAAGTGACATGTCATGTATGTTGAAAACTGTGGCTTCCACCAAATTATTTTAGTTACCTAATACATGATTGAAACAAGTGTCATCTCAATGAAAACATGTGTCTCTTTGAGATATTTTATGAAACACATATTTTCATGACAAGCATATGTTTGATAGTGGTTTGTTAGGTCAAAGAGTTTGATAAAGTCTTGTATGTGCAAGTTGTGCATGATTTCACCATGAGGTATGTGCTAATAATAGATATGTATATATTATATGCTATAGTAAATATATAGTATAACAATAATAGATATACAATATAGCATACACAATATTAATAATATATATGAAACTAAATATTACAATATTAATATAATATTTACTATTAATATGCTTTAATATAACTTTATTATATATAAAATCATAAAAGTCAAGAAGGTTACATAACAATGTACCTGGTTGGTAATCGTGTCTCACACTCCACACTAGTTCTGAACAAGACATCAATGAATAAGAAATAAAAAACAAGGGTGCATAAGACACTATTAGAATAAATTTAGCTAGTTATATTGTTATAGTTTGTTTTAAGACTAAAACAAACTATTGTTGTAGTTACATGGGTTAATCCTATTCCTAACTTCACATTATGTATTTATTTTACACACCTCCTAGATTGTATGAGTGTTCTTTGGTTTATTTATATGAGTCTCTCTTTGGTTAATAACAATGCATATTCTTGATTATTGTCTCAACATAAATTTAATATCGTTTCAGAGTGCATAATTCTATCCTTGGTTAGCCAATCGATGAAAGGTAGAAATAAGCAAACAAAGAAAAAAATATTTTTTTTGTGCATCATTGCTTTGTACATCCAAAATAAAAATAATAATGAGGCACTTAGGAGGTCTGGTGAGGGAGGAAACATAGAGATCTGACATACCTAGTGTGAATACCATTTTGTAAGCTCAATGAGGAACTTTGTCTAAAGTGGCACAATCTACATGTTAAGAGAAAGGCATGGTAGGATAAGGCATTGTCACAAGGAGAATAGTGTAGCTTTCCAAAGATTGAAATTTTTGGCAAATAGAAAACAGAAGATGGCATTTTTTTCAATAAATATGTTATTTTTTGCTTTAAAAACAAAGCATTATAGTTGTGTATAGATTTTATATGCTAAAAAGGTTACTCATATCAAGATCTTGGCATTGAATAAATGAGTAGCACCTAGGAGAGTTTTATAAATACTCACAGGAGAGAGGAAGAACACCTTTTGTTTTTTATTTTCATAATTGGAATGAAGGTAGGTCTAGCTCTAAACCTGAAATATATGCACTAGCTTGTTGAGAATTGCATGAAGGAGTGCCTTTGAAGAAAGAAATGGAAGCCATTCCAAGAATGCGTAGGCAATATGTGATTGGTTGGCCAAAACTAATATATATTTAACCAATGTTTTAATAATTTCATGCAAATTCAGTGCAAAAATTATTATTTTAAAATTTTCATAGAAAAGTTATTAAAATTTTATTTCTACCCTTGTACCTTCAACTTACCTAAAAATAGTATGGTTAATTTCATTGAAAAAAAATCATAATTCTAAATTGCCTAATTGTCATGATTTTTAGGTAGTTTTACAAAAAATGGCTAATTAAATTTTGTATAAAATATAAATATTTTTTATTGAAAACTAGAAGCATTATCTAAATTTAGGATATAATTAGTGTGAAAAAATATTTTTTATTAAATTAATTGTATTTTTTCATATTTTATTGTTTTAGTAAAAAAAGTGGCAAAAATGACTAGTTTACAACCCTTGTTATTGCTAGATTCACAAAAACTGACAAGCAAAATATTTATTTTATGGATTCATAAGATACATATAATTTATGAGTATCAAAATATTGATCGAATATTAATTGGTAAAGAGACTAGATCAGATGTGCAACTTGATGACTATGATAAATGTCATCATGAAGCATTTATGATATTAAAACTCTCAGTAGATGATAATTTAATACTAGAAGTTAGAAATGTGATTGTTGCATCAATTTTTTGGAAACATATTAGAAAACAATATCAAGTTTTTGAAGCCAACATGCTATTATATTTGAATAATTTACTATTTTTCACTAAGATGTAAGAAGTTGAATTCATTTCTGAGTTTTTATTGTAGTTGAAGGATATTTGTGATCAACTAAAAGTGGTGGTTAACCCTATGTATGAGCAAGACTTAATTTACCTTGTCATGCATATTTTTTTTTCATCTTATTATTCCTTTATGGAGTCATTACACTTGATTGTAGATACATAAACACTAGACTTTGAGCAGTTATTGACACTTTCATTGTAGAAGGAAAGATAATAGGAATAATTAGTTGCTTCAACATTAGAGTCTTTATAAAGAGTGCTCATGTCATGGTCAAATAGAAATGATAAACACTAGAGTGCTATTAATTCATCATAAGAATCCTCTAATAAACAATATATGTACTTAAAAATCTCAATGGAAGTGATTTTATTGTAATAAAATTGGTCATTTGAAGAAAGATTGTCATAAATGACAATATGATTTGGAAAACAAGATAAAGAGGTCAAAATATTCAAATATGTTTGAAGAAGATGAATAAAGTATAGCATGTGATTTTTCATTTGTAGCAGCATAGAATCAATAAGTGAAGTCATGAATTTGGTTTTTTGACATAGATGCATCAAGACACTACACATGTCATGGTGATTAGTATGTAAGCTTTGTAGAAGATGATAGTTGTAATGAATCAATTTCCTTAGGTAATAGTTGGGATCACTATGTGAAAAGATATGGAGATTTTTTTTATTTAATTTTATTTTATTAGTTACACTTTTTAGAGTGTTTGGTTTGTTTCTGAAATGAACACAAATATTCTTTCCATAAGTGAAATAACTATGAATCCTATCCTTTGTGTAGATTTTATAGGAAATAGATGTATAGATAATAATCTTCATGTAAATAAATTCATTGCTATTGGTATTAGTAACAATGAATTGTATAAGTTGGTTGATCCTAAAATAGCAAAAAATAATTCACTAATAACAATTGAATACACTAGTGAGGTATGGTATCAAATGTATGGTCAGCTTGGTTATGAGAATTTTCATACATTACATCATATTAACATAGTCAATCAAACGCCTTCCATTGAAAAGAGTCATAATTTATATTTAACACATAAAACAGATAAGTAATTTTCAAATTCATTTGATGTTAGTAAAGGAAAAAGATCTAAGAATGCATTGGATTTGGTATATGTGGGTTTGCTTGGTAAAATGAGAACATCTTCAATAACTGGAGATTTGTAATACTTATCAATTATATAGATGACTTTTCTAGGAAAATATGGGTTAGTTTTATACATATAAGTTTATAATTTTTATGTACCCTTATTGCTTGTAAAGATATGGTGGAGAAACTGGGAGGGAAACATGGAAAATATCTTTAATTAGTTAATGGGGATGAGTTTTTCTTTGAAATATTCATGTAATTCTAAAATAAATAAGGTATATATAAGCAATATCTATATAAAAAATGAAGTCATGACAAGGTAAAACAAGATAGTGATGGAGATGGCATAGTGTATGGTGGATATCATAAACATACCATATTAGTACTAGGAAAAATATGTGAATATAACTATGTACACTCTCAACAAAAGTCCCACACAAGCCTTAAGAACATAGCACCTAAAGAAGCATGGTTAGAAAAAACACTAGATGTAGGCAGTTTTTATGTTTTTAGTTTCACTCCATATATATTTGGAAAATTGTCCATGTTTGTTGATTATTTTGACAAAACATGTGCATACATATTACTAGATGTCTCTACATATAGAACTATGGTTAGTAAAGATATTGACATAGATGAGAAAGTACCATTATGTTATGTTAATGGTCAATCTACTAATAGTAATGCATTGGTACATGTTGATGATGTTTTGGGAACAAGTTATGGTTCTAAAATTGAACATGGTTAAAAAATGAGAAAATTAGAAGTGTCATTTTCTGAATGGTGAAAAGAGTGTTTCTCACTCTTCAAAATCAACTCAAGTGGACCAACACAAATGTGTATATGGTACCATACCATGATAAAATACATAAATTAAAATGAATTTCCTTTTACAATTATAATTTAAACCACCAATTAAATTGATGCAAACTAGTATCTAAATGTACAACATCATCTACAAGATAGGGCAACCACTTGGTTCATAAAACAAATTTATTCATTAATTGTCAATCCAGGGTGTGTTTAACTTTGAGAATATGCAACACTTAGTCACTTGTTGAATTATATCAATTACAGATAGGAACACACGTGCATAAGGGAAATTACATAAATTAAAATTACTTGAAAGTAAATCATACTTGTAGAAAATAAATGAAATTAAATGAATTGAATTAAATATGATATAATATTCCTATAATAAAATAATAATAATTAAAATTTATTTTCACAATGCAAGAATTAGTTACAATAATTAACTCACACATATGTAGAATTCAAAGGATAGAAATAAATACTTACACACCAATTATATTGACTAATTTAATTAGCTAAAACCTTCAATATAACTACTCTTGAGTGGGGCCTCCTTGATTGTGTTTGAGTTCCAATCCTCATCCTATGTTTTAGCTCTTTTAATTTAGAATAATAATTTTATTCATAATCTTGTAGCAATTAAATATTGATACAACAATGGTTACAAAGATAATGATTGATAAGAGTGTTGTTATTCACACCTAAATTTCATATTACTGCCTTTTTCATGGCATAAGTATTTGGTGTATTATATATAGAACTGGGCATACTTTATTGCATAAAAATAAATACTAAGAATATACAAAAAGTTAGGAATATGTCTAATCTAGGAGAACATTACTAATAACATGCTAGAGGAAAATAAAACATTCAAAGTTTCATTTGAGAGATAAAAATAATAAAAATTTGGTCTTATAAGGAAGAACCATTTCCATCATCCTTTAACCATAGATGTCATATTTTGACATACAATATACATTATCCAATTTATTCCATTGTGGGCAACAACATCAACATACCATTATAACTACTACAAGTGAAGATAATCTATTGGAAATTACTATGGGTTCAATATGGCAGTATCCAAGTAGTTTTAAGATCTTTAGTTTTTATAGGAAGCCATTACATATATATTTTCAGTTAACAATTTATATAAGTGTTATGGGCTATCGCTACTCAAAACACTACACAATTTTTACGAGTTGTCACTACAAAGTGTTGATGCCTAAATGTGTACCACAGGTGCATAAAGTGTTTAAGAAACACTTCTCATTTTAGAATTTTTAAGAATTCAATGCATGAGTTGCAAGTTATGATAATCTTATTATCTTTTATGAAACAATGGTAGAACAATTGACCATTTCACAATATTTATATTAGTTGGTGGTTGGGAGCTACCATGGCCAAATAGTAGATCTATATAGAGGATGGAGTATCTATGATAAGAACAATGAATTATGATCAATAACTAATTTAATATGGATATTTATAATGATAATTAAACTAAGGTGACTTGGTTTAAAAAGAACAAAAAAGAAGGGTAGGGCAAAAATAAATGTTGTTGATCTTCATTCCAAATATCATGACAAAGTTTAGATTTCATCTAGGCATGCACTTTAACCAATGTGTAACATGAAATAAATTAAGCCCAAATCACATTGCACATCAGAAAAACTCCTAAGGAAGGTGTAAATAATGCAAATAAGAACCTGGATCATTTTAAATATTTACCCCTATAAGTAAACAACATTAGCCCAAATGTAAGAAGAGTAAGAAAATGAAATGAACCTAAGGAATTTTAGTCAACGTAGCATTGTCATAAGTTAACAACTCTATAATCAAATTTACACACCAAGAATTCATAAGAATCAGTCAAATATTAAAATTGGAACAAACACGTGAGAGAGAAGCCATGATAACAAAAAAAGAAATAAATACTAGACAATCTTTATAGAATTCTTTACTTATATTAATTGCTCCATGTTTATAAATAATTTTGGCTCTAATAACTCCCTCCTTTTTTACAATTGATAATGGTCTTTTTATAAGATAAAAGGAAGCATGCCGATCAGTCCTAATCCAATTACATTTTTACATGTGTATAGGATAGGTGTCCTTTTTTGTTACATTCTAGAATGAATGATATTTTCTAATGAACTAACCTATAGACAATGTGATCTTAAAAATTGCACATGTTTATACAAAATAATATCCTAATTCAAAATATTATACAATGTTGGTTATAAAAGGAATATTCCTATTTCATTAATCTTTGGGACCCACTGACTAATGAAGTACTTTGTTATTGCTATAGGGTCTTCATTTCTCTATGATGTTATCTAATATAGGCATTTCCCCATGTTCAAGTTGCTCAAGGATATAAGAGAGGACCCTGGCCTTCACTACAAATCCCCTTTAAAATGCTCACCCATAGACTCTAGCTTGACTTACCTTTACATAGATGATGATTTAGCCTTTCTCAGGTTAATTATAATGCTCACCGAGTTCAGTTATGGTCCTTGACTCACTAGGGCATTCTTATAGGTTCCAACAACACTCCAATGGTGGTAACTAATTCAAGAATTATGAGTTTAGATCCCAACCTTTACATTACTAGGTATGTAAAGTCTTTGATTTGGCCTATTGTACCCACATACCCATGATGTGGCATTTCCATAACATCCCTACATCATTATATTCATCCCTATTCAAAATATGACCATTTTCTTTGGATTTGGATCCCAAAAGCTGTCTTAAAATTGACATCCATATGTCCGTCATTTGACATCTACAAAAACATTTTTGATAGTCATATGACCATTAAATTTAAACACATCATCTAGGCTCTTTGATATATTAAAATTGACATCCGTGCAATCATCATTTGATACCGATGGGAATGTCTTTGACACTCACGTGACCGTAAAAATTAAACATGCTATGGGGATTATTTACCAACCCTACCACTTGTCATTTTTTGGTTTATTCTACACTTTTCATGTGCCACATGTTGACTTCTTGATGATTATATGTTCTTTGTATTGGGCTCCAAGGTTATGCTAGTTGATATTCCCATAGGAGCTTAGAGCTTTTTTGAAAAGTATTCATTGGTCTCACTCCATTGATCTAGATCTGTATGCTATAATACATATCATTGATCTCTAAAAGGTGCTTGATGTTTAAATGGGGTCCACTTCTTGACTTTTCTATAATTGATTTCACTATGTTAGATCAATTTTATCCAATCAACCACATGTCATTAATCCTCCATAGAAGAATGAAGTTAAGCTCGAGAGCATGTATAAAGGACTTAGGATAAAATATTAAGCTAAGTTCTAAATATATTATAGGGGGCCTCATAAATTTAATAGGGACTCCACATAAAGACTTTAGACAATGGTTTTATTCATATTAATATATACACATATTTTAGTCTAAGATTTTAAGCTAAGTTTGCAACATATAAAAAGGACCCAATGAATAATAAAAGGACCTAGGCACAAAGATTTTGGACTGAGGTTATAAGCATAGAACAAAAGGGACCCCATGAATAATTAAAAGGACAATGTGTAACAATTTTAACCTAATCTTTTTAAGATAGGACAAACATATTAAAGTGACCTTGTTAATTATAAGGGTCACGACGTAAAGTTATTTGCCCAAGCTAGGAACGTAAAAAAGGACCCTACGAAATATGACTTAACATAATGTCTTAACCTAAGGTTTCATTGTATAAATAAAAATGATAGAAATTTGGGATAAGGCCTTAGGCTAAGTAATAAAAGTGACCCTAAATTTTTAGTTGGACCATTTTAAAATAAAAAAGATCATGGTTTATGAGATATAAAAAGGGACCAAGCATGAATTTTTAGACTAAGGTTTCATTGTGTTGAAAAACATGACCAAGCCTTAGGATAAAAATTAAACCAAGTCCATGGTATTTAAATTTCCCCCCTTAAAATTAAATAAAATCTCCCACCAATTTTAAACTTGAATTAAAAGGTCTAGATAAAACATTAGGCTAGGGTTTCAAAAATATAAATTTAACCAATCAATTATAAACCAAGGGTAGTGAAAGATCAATTTCATATTGAAGCACAAAATCCCTAAGCATGTTCAATCCTAAATGGGTTCTATTAAACCTATGAACTGAAAATAGATATTCAATGTTGGCACCTTAGATAAGATTAAAGCAGAAGCATGAACACATAAGTTAGCTAGACCATGGTGCAGATGATATTCAAATAAAAATAATATGAAAACATGCTAGTAACACTATAATCAAGTGGATTTTCAATTTTAATGTTAAAATTTGCACAATTTAAGACAAGGGTCCCCATTTTTTATAAATGAGGGTATGTTGTCCTCAACAAATGGTAACTTCTCAGGGAAACATAACAATATGTTATAATTCAGAGACTCTAGTTTATAATAATAATTAAGCTACTTATTCCATTTGATTAGGCACCATTATTAAGATTAGTTTATGGTTAGAAAAAATATTGCATATGTAGAATTAGGATAAAACATCAAAACCTTAGTCATGTTGTGTGCGTGCTTTTATTCCACTTATTACTTACTAAAGGATTTAGAGGATAACCTCTAGGTTCATGACTTTAACCATTAACATTAACTTTTAGACTATTTGAATATTTATTAAGAATAAAAATTTAGCTCAAGGAAGGCTTCGACATTGCTTTAATACCATCTAGACATCCATAGCCCTGATAAAGATGCATTTAGCTCCACTCAAGGCCTTGCTCCATTGTTGGCCAGGTATCCATAAACCCAGTGGAGATTACTAGAATCACCTTTTGCTTAGAAATCCTTTGAATTTTGTAATAAGGATCTTATTTTGTATGTTTTAAGTCATTTTCACTTTTTAGCAAAGGTTGGGAACCAGGTTAACTAGAATTAGGGATTTGGTCAAGTGTTTGATTTTTAGACAATCATCTTTCATTGTAAACTTTGCCCCAAGCAATTAATGTTTTTTAAGTGTGATCATGATTATGTCATAATAGTTTAATATTGAATCCTACATGTGAAATACTTATTAAGACCAATATTAGATCAAAACAAGGTTTAAAATATCAAGGAATAATTAACTTACCCATCAGTCTTTGCCAGCTTCTCTAAACTACGACATCAAGCTCTTATTTCAACAATCCATGATCAACCAATGTTGAGAAGTCATACCTGCACTTATGAACTTTGAAGATCTTAAGTAGTTAGATGAAAATCAAGCTGAGGGCTGTCCAAAAAGACTTGTTTATAAGCAAGGAACAAAGCAAAAAATAAAATAAACAAATATAAATAGGCAGTATATATAAATAATGGACTAGAACGAAAAAAAGCAAGAAACAAAGAACAAGAAAGAAACTAAACTAACCACATATATTACTTACCTCTAGGATCAAATGGAAAGTTATTTAGCCAAATATAGAACCTTGAAACATGAATTTTTTCCTTTAGTGGCCTCTTCTTGTGGATATGATCACTTGTATGATTGTGTCTTCTAGATGATGTAGCTTAGCCTCCTTTCAACATTCTCAGATTTATGGATTAAAGGTATGAATGTAGTACCCAATCATCTTCTTCCAAAATCCTTTTGTCTTGTATTAGGAGTGATTTCTCCTTCACTCATAGATAGATAGTGAATTATATCATGATGATTCAATGATGGTAGCTCAACTAGCATTCTTGTCCTAATGTCTTCATTAAGCTCATCTTGAGGTGGAGATGGACAACCAATCTTTGTACCAAAACTTTTCAAGTCATCCTAAAAGGCTACTTCATCTTGATCAATTGAAATATCATTAAATTCATTTTCAACCATACCATTTGAATTAATTTGATCAAACACTTCCATATTTTTGAAGGTTTCATATGAAAATTCTTGATCTATTTCACTTGCTTCATCCTCATCCTCCATGTAGAATGGCATATCAGCTACCCAATCATGTCCCAAATCATCTTACTTTGGGGTTTCTAAAATGATATTTCTATCTTGTAAAACCTAAATTTATTTCAAAAAATATTGGCATAAATATTTCCACTGGTCTTCTTCTTTAGGGGTAGACTCTATTTCATTAATGACCTCATATGAATGGCCTTCATAGCTATCTTCTAAAGATAAGTTATTTTATATATATTCTTGTTCATGGGGGTGCTTATCTTGAATGTCTATTACATCTTCTGGTTAACTTTCTTCTTTAAATGGAAAATCAAAAGCCTGAATGAAGGATTTAGAAGTTCCTGCAAAGCTAGATGTCCCTGCAACACTATCTTGATAAAACATAGGTTCAAAATTATCCTTTTCACTTTGATATGCTTCTAAGATATTACAATGATTAACTAAGCCTATATCAAAAAGACTCATTTCATGCATGTTCTTAGATGATTCATTATTGCTATTATCATGACACCTATTTAACCTTTGAGAAGCATAATCTCTATTAGAGCCTTCCCTAGAATTGTCCACTTGCTTTTGCAATTGAACAAAATTAGTGCTCAGCTTTTGAACCATCTTAAGTATGGATTCATCCTCATTCTTTGGTGCTTCTAGGTTATGAACTTGATTATCCTTACTAGTGGGCACCAAAGTTCTCTGGCCTTGTGGATGAAATCCATTTGTATCATTATTCAAGAACCCCAAATTTTGGCTATGATAGGCATGGATTAAGGGAAATTGGTTTAAGACTGGGGTCTGATTTAAGGTAGACACAATCTGATTAGCATTAGGAATGACATTCAGTATTAGGAAATTGGGGTTAACATTTAGGTTATCATATGGGAGATGGTTTTGAGGCTACATTTTGTCAGTGATTATTAAAAATTCAACATAAGTTAATGATAAGGTGATTATGACTCCAATAGACCTTCTAAGAAGCACACAAGTCATGGGATCCAAAGCATCCTTATAAATCTCTAAGGTTAAAACCTATTCAGGTCTATAAACGGTTATGCTTCTACTAAACATCTTCTAGAACCTATCATTAAAGGCTCTAATGGGCTCATTTGAGTCACTTATGACAGTGGTGAATTACTGATATAAAATAAATGGAATAATGATTTTACTAAATTGATCAATAAAGATTTTGTTTAAAATCATCCCAGTTAACAATATAATGCTCTAGAAGGTTAAGGAACTATTTATATGCAACATCTTTGAAATTAAATGGGAATAATCTACATAACACATATTTATGAATAACATTTAAGAATATAAAGGTAGCCTTAAAAGATCTAACATATTCTTCAGTTGTGACAATGCCATTAGGATTAAAAGAGGTAAATACCTTTTAGGGTTTCTTGGTAGGTCATGTACCTCACTAGGCACATTGACAGAAAATCCACTTATCCATGCCATATTTTGATGAGGATATTGATTATGGTAGTTAAAACTCTAAATTGTGTTTGAAATATGATGTGTAAGCCTCATCCTTACACAAAATAATGAATATACTCACACATTAAGCAAATTTTGCATAATTATGTATAAATAACAACAAAGGACACCAATATTTAATTAAATTAGTTTAAAGATATGTCCAAAGACATTAGTATGAATGATATTTATATGTTTCAAGTTTATATGATCTCAAATTTGTAGAGAATTAGTCAATTTTTGAATAAAACCACTATTACTAACCTCAAACACCTTGTATTTAAACTATCTTTACCAAAAATACTCACAAATATTTGAAAAATGTCAATCTTGGTCTAAAGGAAACACAAATATTGGTCTAATACCATGAAAATTAATGATATTTAAAAAAATATTCTAAAAGAAACATAAATATTACATCATTCTTTGATCAAAATACACCAAAATTGCTAAATATTCTATAATTTTCCAAAGATCTATTTGGATCTACTTCTAACATCAGTGAAGTTCCTCTTGTTGATGCTTAAATGTGTACCACAAGTGCCCAGAGTGTTTATGAAACAATTCTCATTTTATAATTCATAAGAATTCAATGCATGGGTTTCATGTTGTGATAATCATGTTATCTATGATGGAACAGAGGTAAAACAAGTGATTGTTTCACAATACTTATATTAGTTGGTGGTTGAGAGCCACTATGGTCAAATAAAAAATTTATGCAGAAGATGGAGTATCTATACTGAGAATAGTAAATTATGATCAAGAACTAATCTAATAACTAATCTAAAATGGATATTTACAATTTTAATTAAACTAGGGTGATCTAATTAAAAAAAAGCAAAAAGAAGGGTAGGGCTAAAATAAATGTTATTGATATTCATTCTAAACATCATGATAATGTTAATATTTCATCTAGGCATGCACTTTAACCAATGTGTTACATGAAACATCTTAAGCCCAAATCACATCACACATCAGAAAAACTCCTAAGGAAGGTGGAAATAATGTAAATAAGAACCTAGTTCACATTAAATATTTACCCCTGAAAGCAAACATCACTAGCCCAAATGCAAGAAGAGTAAGAAAATGAAATGAACCTAAAGACTTTTAGTCAACCTAGCATTGGCACAAGTTAACAACTCTACAATCAAATGTACACACCAAGAATTAATAAGAACCATTTAAATCTAGAAATAAAAACAAATAAATGAGAGAGAAGCTATGATAACAATGAACACAAAAGAATACTGGACAATCTTTGCATAATTCCTTGCTTATATTAATTGCTCCAAGTTTACAAAGTAATTTTGGCTCTAAGAAATCCCTCCTTTTTTACAATTTATAATGTTCCTTTTATAAAATGCAAGGAAGCATGTCGATCAATCCTAATCTAATTACATTTGTACAGCTGTATAAGACAGTTGTTCTTTCTATTACATTCTAGAACAAATGATATTTTTTAATGAACCGACCTATAGACAATTTGCTCTTAAAAATTACACATGTTTATACAAAATAAAATCCTAATTCAAAATATTATATAATGCTGGTTAAAAAAGAAATATTCCTATTTCATTGAACTTTGGGACCCATTAGCTAATGAAGTGATTTGTTAAATTTGTAGGTTCTTCATTTCTCTCTAATGTTGTCTAATACAGGGATTGTCCCATCTTCAATCTACTTGAGGATACAAGAGAGGTCCCCCCATATTCATTGTAAACCCCTTTTAAAATTCTCATCCATTGACTCTAGCTTGACTTACCTTTACACATATAATAATTTAGCCTTCCTCAAGTCTATTATAATGCTCAATAGGTTTGGTTATGGTCCTTGCTGCACCAGGGCATTTTTTTAGGTTCCAATAATACTCCAATGGTGGTAGCTAGTTCAAACATTGTGAGCTTATATCCCAACCTTTACATTACTAGGTCTGTAGGGTCTTTGACTTGGCTTATTATACCTACATAGACATGATACAGTATTTTCATGGCATAACTACATCATTATGGTCATCGCTACTCAAAATATGACCATTGGCTTTGAATGAAAATACCGTATCATGTCTATGTAGGTATAATATTTGATGGTCATGTGACCGTCAATTTTAAACACATGATCGAGGCTCTTTTCTATATTAAAATTGATGTCTATGTGACCATCATTTGACATCCATAGGAATGTCTTTAACAGTCATGTGACCATCAATTTTAACCACATTATAGAGACTATCTACCAAGCCTATCACTTGTCATTTTTTGGGTCATTCTATACTCTGTATGTGCCACGTGTTGACTACTCAATTCTTATGTTCTCTTTGTACTAGGCTCTGAGGTTATGCCACTTCGTAGTCCTATTAGAGGTTTAAGTTTCATTGAAATTTTTTCATTGGTCTCGCTCTATTGATTTGGATTTTTATGCTAGAATCTTACCATTGATCTCTAAAAGGTGCTCAATATTTAAATGGGGTTCACTATTGGACTTTTCAATGATTGATTTTGCTCTGTTAGATCAATTTTATCCAATTAAGTATGGGTCGTTAATCCTACATAGAAGAAAAAAAGACAAGCTTGAGATCATGTATAAAGGACTTAGGATAAAAGATTAAGCTAAGTTATAAACATATGAAAGGGGACCTCATGAATGCAAAAGGGACTTAACATAAAGACTTTGGATCATGGTTTTATTCATATTAAAAATTACACATATTTTAGTCTAAGATTTTTAAGCTAGGTTTGCAACATATAAAAAGGATCTCATGAATAATAAAAGGACCTAGGCACGAAGATTTTGGACCAAGGTTATAAACATATAAAAAAAGGGACCCCACAAATAATTAAAGGGACCAAGCTTGAGTAATTTAACCTAAGCGTTTTAAGCTAGGATCAACATATTAAAGTATCTTTAATAATTATAAGCATCTTGGCATGAAGAGATTTTAACCAATCTAGGAATGTAAAAAAGGACCTTGTGGAATATGACTTAGCACAAGATCTTAACCTAAGGTTTCATTGTATAAATAAATATGATGGAACTTTGGGATAAGGCCTTAGGCTAAGTAATAAAAGTGACCCTACATTTTTAGTTGGACCATGGTAAGATAAAAGGGATTATGGATTATGAGATATAATAAGGTACAAAGCATGAATTTTTAAATTAAAGTTTGGTTGTGTTGAAAAACATGATAAAGCCTTAGGATAAAAATTAAGCTAAGTCTATGGCATTTAAATTTTTCCCACTTAAATTTAAATAAAATCTCCCACCAATTTTAAATTTTAATTAAAAGGACTTGGTAAAACATCAGTCTAGGGTTTTAAAAATATGAATTTAACCAATCAATTATAAACCAAGGTTATTAAAAAATCAATTTAAAATTTAAGCAAAAAATACCTAAGCATTTTCAACCCCAAATGGGCTCCCTTAAACCTACAACCTAAAATATAGATATTCAATCTTAGCACCTTAGATAAAATTAAAGTAGAACCATGAATAAATAAGTCAGGTAAACCATGATGCAGATGATATTAAAATATAAATAATGTGCAAACATGTTAGTAATACTCTAATCAAGTAGATTTTTAATTATAAGGTATAAATTTTCATAATTTGACACAAGAGTCCCTATTTTTTAGAAATTGGGCTATGTTGTCCTCAACACATAGATTGCTATAGGATGTAACTTCCTAAAATTATTGTGTGCTAGTCTTGTTTTCTCACATTTTTTGAACACATAGATTAGAAATTAAAAAAACATATAAAAGATAACCATAATGAATCTTTATCAAAAATATATATTTTTTAATTCATATAAACATACCTACTATAATAATTATGTGTCTTAGTACTTTTGTATGAAAATATACAAATCATGGATAAAGAGTTTTAGCAATGGGAGGCTCAATGACATGTTTTTAAGGATTTAAATTATACCGATTACATGGATCATAATACCACCCAATTTAATGTATTGATTGTCCTTGAGCAATAGTCTTATGTATTTCAAGGGCACACAATAATCTAAAGTCAAATATTTTGGATACCCCAGTCCTCTACTTGTAATAGAATCCATGGGGAGCCTCAATATTTTGACATATCTTATTTTACACTCTCTAAATAATTAGTTATACCCATTTCCAATATATAATGGGCTACCAAAATGGTGGTAGATGAATATTTATAGTCAACCAATTTGGTCCCTTTATTCTTGAAATTTTATAATATGTTTGAACATGATCATGGGAAAATTTGAGATGATATATAGAGAATGGTTCTTTATTTTCAATTTAGGGGTAAGATATTTCCATCTAGTTATGAATTTTCTCTAAATAATTCTTATTTTATTATGATTAACAATGTGAGATAGTGGTTCTAAGCTTCCACTTGCTCTTTCAAAAACAAAGAATCAACCTCTCTCCTTTTCATCAAGGAAACCCATTCATGCACTAATTTTTCAAGTTGAGTAACCTACCCTCTCATCATCAATGTATATTATTTTTATTTTTTTCTATAATATTTCTAATATTGAACCCTTTTATTCTCATTTATCAAATATGGAGAGAAATATTTAAGCAAAACATATCTTACATAAATATTTGGGTTCCATTTCAAATTATGGGGGATATCATAATAATGTATATAGAATTCACATAATTGAGCTTGTACCTCAGGAGTGCCACTTTTATATATATCAAATAAATATTGAATAAATATTACCATACATGAAGGATCATAATAAACCATCATAAATCAAAATTTTAGCCATTCTTGTTCAAGGTATATGAAATAAACTTGGGCAGGTGGCTTACTATTTAGTAACTTATCAATTAACCAAGCCAACTCTTTTTATTTTGATTATAGTTTCATGATTTGTTTTACATCCTCTTGGAAATCATTTGTCAATTATTTTTTCTCTTTCCTTAACTAACCATAATGTTTGATCCATCTAAATTTTGCACTCTAAAATTGCTCATCTCCCCTTTAATACATTTCAAAGAAAATGAATACTTTGGTTTATCTATTTATGTAGATATAGATGCAACAAAGTATTAAATGATATTAATGTCAGGATGATATTAAACTATTGGTGATTATGTATCACATGTTATGAATTGGGACTCATTTGATATAACTAGTTCTTATAACTATGAAGCCACATCTGTTAATGTATCCTGGATATTATCATGTATCTAAGATGATGCATATGAATAAATCATAATGTCTATTGAGATGGAATAAGGTGGTGACATGGATAGAAAATCCATTAAGTTTAACCATCTTGTAGCAAGTTCTTCATGTTTGGAAATAACTTATACTTTTGACATTGGGGGTAATTTTTATCATGTGAATATGATGAGAAAAGAAATTATAATTGGCATATGGTTTCTTCATTAATCAATTGTTCTTGAGCACCCACTATTAGTGTTATAACATATATAATGCATCTTATAAAAAGTATTGGTCATCCTTTAGGAACTGAATTGACATCTTGTAGCAACTGAATTTGTATGCTATAGTAGATAATTTGAAAATTAAAGCCACCTATAAATGGAAAAAATAGTTGTTCATGTTTAAGAAAGGGATAATAACAAAGTTAGAGTTTGGAAAGTACATTTTTATTGATTTGATTTTCCTCTTTCTTGTTTTTTATTTACTTCATTTCTACATCTAAATGATCAAGTCAATAAACTGATCAATTAGAATATTTATTTAGCCCATATAGATCCAAATAAATGTTTGGCTAGACAATATATAACAAGATGATTACCCTTTTTCAATGGAGAGAAAGGGTATACTAAAAGATCCTATTAATGTAGAATCATGGTATACAAAGGGATGAGAAGTAAGGTAAATTTTAATATCCCTTATCATAAATCTCCTTGAATTTTATTGGCTAGTATATAGATACATGTTTCATAGTCATGGAGAATTTTTAGGTGTGCTAGTGAATCCAACAAGAGTATAGGTGAACCACACATGAATAATATATTTTTTAGTTTTTCAATAAAATTGACTAAGTACATCATGCAACTAGATGGTTTTTATTACTCACCAATTGTATTATATAGCTGACTAGCAATGGTTACCAGTCGATTTAATTATTCATTATACCAGTAGTGGTTGTAAACAAGTTGCATTGTAAAAATATTATGTATTAGTTATCAATTAGCTACATAATTCAACTGATCAGGAAATAAAACTGGTTAGTTATGAAGCACAATCATTCGTTAGCCATTTTTCTTTGCTAAATGGTTAATTGTTTGATATTTTTAATTAGCTGCACGTGTTTTTGTGTAAAATATTCAATCAGTGATAAATAATGATAATTATATGGTTACCAATGGAATCATATTTACTATATATATAAGGTGAATTGGATGGTTACTCATGGAATTATTGTAAACATTTGGTGAGCTGACCAATAAAATAACTTACATTTTAGTTTCTTAAGCAACTTGGACCTATTTATTGGCCCACCAAAATCAACAACTAAATTTTAAAAAATCAAATCTTCACCACTAAAATTTACCCTATTGAGAAGAACACAAGATGTGCCCATTTAGAAGTTATCATGTGAAGATCTCCTTGGAAATATGCTTCTTATATGATTTGAGCCTATTAACATTAACTAGTAGTTAAAAGTGTATGAGATCAATGGTGTGCATCTTGATAACTCTATTCTAAAATAATTAATCTATTTCATAAGCCCCAAGCCATCTAGTTATCAGCTTTTCCTTATGATATTTATATTGGGACTCAAAAAGTAAGGCTTAATATCCTAGCTAAAATTCTCTTGTCTTTATGTGATTGTCATGCCATCATATCATTTTTTATTTCACTACTTTATTATGATTTAATGCCTTTGTTAACGGTTCATCCAAAGCATCCAGTTGCATGACTCTCTCTTTATGTGCTTGTGAAAAATCTAAGCCATGTTCTAAATTTGTCCTCAAAGTTTTGTATTGAAATTCAATGGGGAGGGCAGGTTTATTTATATATATACTAATTCATATGAGGTGAGGCTAATTATGGTCTTCCATGTAATTTGGTATTACCAATCTAATTCAATAAGATTATCTTGCCAATATTTACTATGTACACTGACTATTTTGGTGAGGATATTATTCAATTTCTTTTTTGTAACTTCTACCTCTCCATTGGATTGAGAATGGTATGTGTTGAATTTATTGTTCCTAATTTCATATTATTGGGTAATGGTAGATATGATATGATATTTAAACTAAGGCCCTTGTTCTATAAAAATATCTTGTGGTACTCTATAGTGGGTTAAAATCTATTTATACAAAAATTATCTAACTTTCTCATTTCTTGCATGGGTTAAGGCTTTCACCTCTATCCATTTAGTCACATAATATATCCAAACCAATATATACTCTTTATTATTAGATTTGGGATATATTTATGTAATAAAATAAATTCCTCATTTATAAAATGGTTGAAAAATAGATTGAGGCTAAAGTGGCATCTAATGTGAACAAGTGGGTTTCCTCAAACGTTGACATCGATCACACTAGTGGGTATATTCAAATGCATCCTTATGTAAGATAGGCAAATAGTATCCAACATTTATAATATTGATGGTATTCCACTTCACAACAAAATTAACTCCATAAGGTTCATCATGACATGTTCTAAGGATGCCAATAACCTCATCTTCGTAGATACAATGACACATGATTGAATCGGGTCTAATGACAAAATTAAATTTAAAGAACCATGACTATAGACCATTTTTTTTGACCAAATTATGCCTCTTTTATGGAGAGAAATATTTTGGGATAAATCTTTTATCCAAGTAATTATAAATGTCTACATACCAAGGAGTGTTAGAGTTTAATAGAAAAAGATGTTAACCAGGAAAGGAGTCATATACTATAAAAATTTGTTCATCAGATTATAAATATGTTAAAAAATATACAACTAGATTATCCTTTTTTGGTCTATATAAAATAGTAATATAAAAATCTTAAAATAAAAGCAACTACCTTATTATCTTTTCAGTGACTATGAGTAAAACCTCGATAACTAGTAATATAGTGTCTAAACTTATTGATAACATAAACTACAACAAGAAATTCATTTTATATTAGTGTATAATTGAGCTCATCCCCTTGAAGGTTTTTTTATAATGAATTATATATCACAACTCAAAGATTTCTCCTTCTTACCAAGGATAACTCCTAGTACAGTATTGAAAGCTTCTATGTGGCTATGAAATGGAAATGTTCAATTAAGAACTCTTAATACTAGAGTTTTTATTAGTATATCTTCAAGTTATTTTAATGTTTTATGACATGCATTTTTTCAAATAAAATCATAATCCATAGAAACTAAAATAAATAAATGTGTTATAATTTTCCTTAAAACATTAATGAGTTTACGGTAATAGCTAACGTGTCCTAATAAAGTTATAACATCTTTTTGATTCAGTGGAATTGGTAATTATTTGATATGTTTATTTTGGTAGGATCTACCTTAATACTTGTAGGTGAGTGTGTGGTGTCCTAATATAATACCTTCATTCATCAACATGCACAATTTTTCATGACTCAAGGATAACTAGTTGTCTTGATATCATTAGAGGACTTTATCAATGTTTTAAATGGATTCATCATATGTTTACCCATATAATGTGAAGTCTTCCATGTAAATTTAAATGCAATCATGGGATAGATAAGAAAACATGACTAAGATATCCCTTTGGAAGGTGGCTAGAGAATTACACAAACTAAATAGAAGAATAACATATGCATAGGTACCCCAAGGACATGTAAAGGTAGACTTATTTTGGTTCGCATGAGCTATTATAATATGATTATAGCCACTAAATCCATCAATAAAGTATAAGTACTTATTTATTTCTATCATGTCAAGAACTTGATTTGTAAAAGGGAGAGGAAAGTGATCTTTCCTTGTAGCTAAATATAATTACCTATATTACACAAATATACACCATTTAACCACATTTTTAAATTACAATAATAAAGGGTTAAACTCATTAAATATAATAAATAGGATAAGTAAGCCTTACATCTAATAGTTTTTCTAAATCAATTTTAACTATCTTTGATAACAAGGTTCATTTGACATTATGATTTCAAATAGGTTTACACTTTCCTTAATGTAGATATGGTGAGTAAATAAATATGGATAAACTCCTTTCATATCATGATAATCCTAAGAAAATTTTATTTTATGTTTTTGGAGCATGGTGACTATATTAGTCTCTTGTTGAGGTTCTAACTTGTTGATATTGAGTTTTCTCAAAAATATTTCCTATTGCTTGGATAGAGACAACATGGATCTTACATTACTTAATAGTGGAGCAAAGCTAAAATGGTGTGGTAGTATCTGGTAAAGGGTCTTAATATCTCTTTTATCATCACAATGACCAAATTTAGGGAGAATTTTTGTGAGAGGACATCATATACATTTCAATAGACTATTTATTTCGGAATCTTCTTGATAAGTGTTTTGTAAGATATGAGAAAGGATAGTGTTTCTTCCTCTTGATATCTTAGGGATATACTATGGTCAAATATGCATAAATTATGAGAATAAACTCATTACTCATCCACCTCTTCTACTCATGGATGTTTTTCTGCCTCATAGGAAGCTTTGGTTATTGGGTATAGCACTAATTTATTAGTGTAATGTCCATTTTAAATTAGATTGTTTCTTGACCTACAACCGATAAAATCATCAACTTTAGCTATCCATGGTTTTTATAAGATAAGTGAATATCCTCTTAGGTTGATCTTAGGTTTTAAGATGATTAAATATAATATATATTCCCTTGATTCCATGGTGATGACTAATTCTTCAATCATTCCTTCTTCTTTGACTATGGATCTATCATCCATTTACAAAACTATAGGTGTTGGATGAAGTTGTTATATTCTAAGTTTATACATGGTTTTCATATTCATAACATTGATGTATTATCCTAAATCAATCAATGCATTAGGTATCAAATTTCCATAGATGTTGACATTAACTATAGGACTCTCAAGATTAGAATACTTAGGTAGAATCACATTGCCTAACATGATGGTTGCATGTTGTCCAATTAATTGGATAGTCTTGGGATCTTTCCTTTTATAGATAGGTTTCTTTGAGCATATCTCATGGACATATTGGTGTATATGGATATATATTTTATGGCCTTAAATAAAGAGATCTTAACACACATTCTTTAATTTTTCTAAGAAATATAATTTAGGTTCTTGGTAAGTACATTGAATGTTCAACATTTCAAAGAAAAGAGGAATGTATGCCCTTATTATGTTTTAGTGGAACTTGGTTTAGGACTAGATGTAGTTTTGAGTATTTTTGGATTAGTATGTGTGTTTTTAATTTCCTTAGGAGGTTTAGTGATCACTGGTGGGGTGGGTTCTAGAATAATACATCTTGAATGAAGGTGGAGTTCATTGATATCTACTATGTAGGTTTTATATTATATTATTTTGGTGATTAATGTTCATTAAACTAAATTATTGGTGGGGTTTAGTATAGGTTAGGTGGGAAATTATGGTTTTATAAGAGTTATTTGTATATTTAGCATCATAGTTAATTATTATTATTTCTATAATTATTATGGTTAGGGGAATCCAACATTTTGGTTTAAGTAGGGTTGGTGACTCCTCCATGTTTATGTAATGGGTTTGATGAATCTGACCATTGTTCATTCTAATTTTGATTTTGCCAAGGTTGGTTTTGTGATAGTTATGTTTTCAAATTTTGGGGTGTCTAAGGCTGAGTTTGGGGTGGATGGAAGCTGATTGGGGCTGAGACATTTAGTTGTGACTAATTTTATATAATAAATTAGTCAATAATTAGGAATAACTTACAATTGAGAATTTGAAAATGTAAAATTTTGGTGGCATACCTTTATTTTTAGGAATTGGTGGCCATTTTATTCATTTGATCTGTTAAAAATCTGATCTCCTCTACTAATTACATGTAATTTTACTATATCAAGATCCTCCTACATTATGTTAGCTAATTTCACTCTAATACCCTAACATACAATCTACTTTCTTCTCTGATAGTCCAGATAATAAACCATTAAGCCTTACTTTGTTTCTTCTTGGGTTTTCCTTGTGTTTACTATACCTAGTTAAGTATCCATATGACTAATGACATCCTACTTCATATCTTGAAAGAAATTGCTTACATAAAATTTTAAGAGTCTATTTTCAGTTGATGAATGATTTATTTTAATACTATGGGTTTTATTCATTACTAACCTTGAGTAACTCTTACATAAAATTATTAGCTCATCAAATGATAGTGTTGAGAAATATCCTCCACTCATCAGGTCTAATGCGTCCAATTAATCTTCTCTAACTCTTTTCAAGAATAATAATTTGATGTATTCTCTATCCATTAAAGTATGCTTAGATTTTTTTATGTTGAAAGTAAACCATTTCATGTATTTTTCTAATGATTCATCTTTCTCTTATGCCACCCTAAAGATATCATCTCTCATATAGTTCCTTCCTCAACAATAATATTGATATTTGGAAATAAACTTATCCTTCATTTCCTCCCACATGGAAATTGCATCCTTCTATAATCCCATAAACCATTTAAGGTTTGCATCTTTTAGTGTTGTCAAAAAAAACATTAGCTTTTGATCATCTTGATTATAATCATAACTATGACATAAGTCATCAAATTTAATGAGGAATGTATATGTATCCTCACTTACCTTTCCGTTAAAATTAGGAATGGTAGAGTGCTAGATATTATTCATAGTTTCACTCATCCTATGGGTATGGATGGGAAATTATAAGGTCACATACTAATTGGAAATGTTTTCTTCTTGATGATCATCCATGAATGTCCTTACTATGTGTAGACCAGAAGCTTTTGCACCCCATACTTTTAATTATTCATCAATATCTATAATCTATAGTGAGTAATAAATGGAAAGTTTGGGATTTTCTAGGGAGAAAATAATGTTTCTTATATAGGGGTAAAGGAGTGTAAGTTATTGAGGATTATATTGGTTTTCCAATAAATATCTCATCTAATTTATTGGATTTTATAGGTTTGATGTTCCTGTTAGGATTAAAAAGTGTTTTAGATACTCTCTTGGAAAGAAGTTTGGGTGAAGGTGGAGGTATATTAATTCCATATTATTTAATATGAGGTGGCCAAGTAGGAATCCTAAAAAATGTTGTACAAGGTTCCTTCTCATTCATATGAAAATCCCTTCCTCCTGCTTCTTAGTTTGTGCTACCAATCCAATCAGGATTTTTTTTCCCTAACTCTTCTAATAACCACTATAGATTTCCTTCATTTGTTTCTTCATGATATTCAATTTTTATAGGTTATAAATCTATTCTTATTGCAAAATTTAACCACTTAGGTAAGGTTCTACCTAGGTCTAGTTTCATTCCCACTACATCAAAATGAACTAACTTATTTTTGTATTTTTGCCTACCCTACCCTACATAGGGTTATTAAAGCATGTGTTTTTGGATTTTACACTAATATACTTTTTCAAAAATTTAAACTTACATCTATAATGTAGGAAATGCAACTAAGAAACCAATAGATTATTATAAAAGCATAATATATAACTGGGAATCAAAATAATTTATCAATTTTGGAGATATAAGTGTTGTGACACCCTCCTTAACAATGAAACCAAAATGATGATAATAATTTTAACTAGTAATTAAACTAACCCAAACTAATCTCTAAACATAGAGCCTGATCTATAGTATTGGTATCCAATTGGTTTATAAAAAAACTAATTCATTAATTATCAACCTAGGGTGTGTTTATATTTGACAAGTTATCAACACTATGTGTGAAACACTTACTCACTTCTTGAATGGTATTAATTACAAATAGGAACACACTTTCATAAAGGAAGTTAAATTAATTAAAGTACATGAAAATAAATCATACTTCAAGAAATAAAATAATTTAAATGAATCAAATTAAATTTGGTGGAATATTCCTGTAATAGAGTAGAAATCATTTAAACTTATTTAAAAAATATAGGAATTAATTACAATACTTAACTAACATATATGTAAAATTCTAAGGAAAGAAAGAAATAATTCCACACTAATTTTATTGACTAGTTTAACGATCTAGGATATTTGTTACAACTCCTCCCTAATGGGCTCCTCATTAATTGGGTTTGTGTTCCAATCCTCCTCTTAAGTTTTAATTATTTTCCTTTAGAATATTGATTTCATTCATAATCCTGTAGAAATTAAAGATTGCTATAGAAATGGTTATAAAGAAAATTGTTGATAATAATGATGTTATTCACACTTAAATTTCTTATTACTCATTTCTTTGTGGTATATATTTGTGATTAATTATATAAATATGTGTCCATTTGTTATTTCCTAATAATAAATGCTAAAAATACAAAATATAATTATGAATAAGTCTAGTCTAGAAGAACACTCCCAGTAATGGCTAAAGGAAAACAAAACATGGAAAGTTTTATTTGAGAGATAATAATAATAGATGTTTGGTCTAATGAGAAAGATCCATTTCCAATGTCCTTACATCATAGACATCATATTTTTACATGTAAGACCTATTCTCCAACTAATTCCCTCATGGGTACCAATCTCAACATATTGTTACAGCTGCTATAGAACAAGCCATGCTATTGGTAATTTCTACAGGGTCAATGTGGCAGTCTCTAAGTAGGTATAAGATCATTTATTAGTTTATATAGGATAGATTTGCCTAGATACTTGTTGTTAACAATTTAGATAAGTTCTATAGGCTATCACTACCAAGAAAACTACACAATTGCTATGGACTGTCATTTCTCATAACACTATGGGATGTAGTTATCCAAAATTGTTGTACGGTAGTCATATTTACTCACATTCCATGAATACATAAATTATAAATAAACCAACAAAAAAAGATAACCATAATACATCTCAATCACAAATTAAAACTACTTCGTTCATATAAACATATATAATATATGCATCATGTTTCTAATTGCTTTAGTAGGAAAATATACAAAGCATGTTGAAAGAGATATAAAAATAGGAGGATCAACCATAGGTTTTTATGGGTTAAAAGTACACCAATTACATGTCTCATAATAATCTAAAATTTTAGATGAAATACAAAAATATGACCACCATAAAAGGCCTAAGTGAAAAGATGAAAGATGGAATGGAAATCTACAAGGCCATGAAAATAATATGTGTAATTTTAAGAGCAAAATGTTTTTTCTCTTACTACTATTTCACAAGTATTGAAATCAAACACAAGTTTAATGACCAAAATAAAATAAAAAATGAAATATTCCATGAATATTGGTGACATAGGAAGGGTCATACACAAAAGGCACAAGAATTTTTTGATTAGTAAATGTCTTAAAATTATTCAATAATGAAAAGTAATGGGTGTTTAGTATATAACAACTCAACATGGAAATTTATCTTAGGAGATGTGTTGTATTATTTAGTATTAATATGTGTTTAATTTTTTTTCAAACTTTATCAATCTGATAAATATGTAAAGTATGACATGTTAAAGACATGAAAATACTTCAAGGAATAATAGCATATAGAGAACCCATTATTTAACACCATTACCAACTCTACTTGGTAGGTTTATCATCTCATTAGTGATTTGCTTTGATAATATGGATTTGTGATAATAGGGGCATTTGGATATATTGTTTTAGTGGTATTAAAACTACACTTTGGTAAATTTCTTAGACGGAGTTAATCATAATATTGTAATAATGAATAAACATGTCATTTAGTCATTAAGGGATGGTATTCGAATAAATGCATTTGGTTATATTTTTATAGTTTATTTTGAGACTAAAACTAACTATTTTTGTAGTTACATGGGTTAATCGTATTCATAGATTCCCATTATTTATTTGTTTTACCTACCTCCTAGATTGTAGGAGTGTTCTTTGGCTTATTTATATGAACTATTCCTTGATTAATAAAAATATATATTATTGATTACTTTATCAACATGAATTTAATAGATACAGTTCTAATAATCACACTACATTAGTAAACATCAATCAAAATTACACTACAACCAAGAACATAATTAAGCATAGACTACATCACTCGAAGGAGGAGGCAAAGGATTATCCTTAGGTGGAAGAGTAGTCCAAATATAAGGATATATAAAATGAGGATATGGTGACAACAAACCATCCATAGTGGGTTGATTTTGAGTAATAGTGATAATAGGAAAACCCATCTAGGAGGGAGTTATATCAATATTTCTATGTAGTAGTGGTGACCTCCTTACCCCCTATTGGAAGTGAGGAGAGAATTAGTTGTGATTATGTAAATGGATTCTATTCATCTTAGGATATGATGCCAATAGACCCTAGACTAGGACATTAACTGAGATGTGGCATAATGTGCAAGAACTCCCTAGTAATTCAATAGCTCATGTAGATGATGAACCTTCAAAGAAACTTTCTTAGTTTAAATTTAAATTTGCATATAGGCTAAAGATATAATATAAACCATATAATAAATATAAACTAGACAATATGATTGAACACCATTGAATAAATTATTATTTTTTCCCTTATATAATTGGAACAAAATCATAGCTTTGAGAAAATTCCATAAAAAAATGATAGTAATAGGTCAGTTGGCCAAATCCCCAAGCAAGGCAAGGTGCCAAGAGAAAGTCTCTATTTGATAAGGTTGAAAGAGGATATGAATCCATTTGTAGGTAGATTGAGCTCTGGGGAAAAACTAAAGGGGATGTTTTAAGGACTCTTGGCACTTGTAGGCAGGGCACTTGTGTTGAATAATTCCAATGTGAGAAAGCCACTCCCCAAATGGAAGACCTTGGTATCCCAAGCACCAAATGAAGTGGACCAACTTGGCCTCAAGATAATCCATTATATTTTGGTCAATCCTAGAAAGACATGTCATATGAGAGTAGTTAAGACCCATTACCTATTAATCTTGTTTAGAAAAAAATAAAACGGATTAAGCTTTATAGAGGAGTGCCAAGGAATAGTTTTTAAAATAGGTGTCACAATTCCACCTTGAGTCCTTCCACCATGAGTGGGGTGGTTGTAAGACCAACTTGTAAAACATGAAATCAAGTATTAACTCCTAAATATGAATAATAAAATTCAATTCTAAATAATTAAAATTAAATATTACTTTAAAATGTGACCAAGTAGTCCAATCCATGGCTAAACCCAACTCTTGAATAATATGATTTCCTTTCCTAAATATCCTTAATGCTTTGACCTAAGGTAAATTTTATAAGAGAATATTAATATTGGTCATGATGGGAGACCATATATTATGACCATTAAAATATAAACCAATGATAAAACCATCACCAATATATTTCAAAGGGTGCTTGATAGCCTTGAAATCCTTACATGTAGTTTTATCCACAAAATAACCTTAGTCCAATCCATGGCTAAAACCAACTCTTGAATTATATGATTTCCTTTCCTAAATATCCTTAATGCTTTGACCTAAGGTAACTTTTCTAAGAGAACATGAATATTGGTCATGATGGGAGAACACCATATATTATGACCATTAAAACATAAACCAAGGATAAAACCATCACCAATACATTTAAAATGGTGCTTGATAGCCTTAAAATCCTTACATGTAGTTTTATACACAAAATAACCTTCAATTTTAACTAGATCCAACATTATGAGAAGGGTGCATAAGCTAACATTTTTCAAATAGGGTTTGCCATAGGGGGATCCAGAGGATATTAAATGCCTTGGTAATATCTTATAGGTTTCATTTATTTTAATATCTCTAACAACCCAATTTTCACACAAGGTTATGATTTGGCTATAAATATCAATAATTTACATACCTCCTTTATCATGATAGAGGCATTAGATGTCCCAAGCAACTTGATGGAATCCCCTCATTTGTTTGGAATAATATCAAATGAGATCCCTGAGAATTTTATCCAACTTATCATACAAATCCTTAGAGAGAACTCAATAGGAAGAGTAATGAACTTGGGTAGATGCCAATATTTTAGTTCAAACTTAGAATTTTATTGATAAAGAGAGAGAATTGGTAGCCTAGTATTCAACCTTATTTTCAACACTGTTAATGACATTTTCAAATATATACTAGATAGATATCAAATTAAAAGGGGATCCCTATAATCATGAATTTTTCTCCCCTACTAATCCATTTCCAATTGAAAATGGAGAATACATTTAAGCATATGCATCATGATTTGAATGAGATATTGAGTTTTAATCCATTATGAACTAGACCTAGAGGATAGATAGAAAATATCAAGACACTTCATGGCTTATAAGAATTTTTAATTCCCATGCTTCAAGGGTGAGGAAAGTATCATCAACAAAGTGAGAATTGATGATTTGAGAACACATGTTAGTTAAAACAATACCTCACTCAGGTATAGAAGAAAGAAGATATCATAAATATTCTATAGAAAGAACATATAGAGATATAGATAGAGATAAACCTTGATGGATGGAGAATTGGAAGAACATATTATCAATTTAAGACCATTAATAGTAAGGAAGGTAGAGGCATCTTAAAAAAAGTTTGGACTTCAGAGTTAAAAAACTGGCCAAAACTAAGAGCCTTTAGCATAGCTAAGATAAAAACCCATTCAATTCTATCATAGGTTATTTTGAAATCTAATTTGATGAAAATATCTCTATTATCTAAAGCCATGGCCCATTCCATACATTCCTAGATAATAATAAGTTTATAAATAATATATCTAGCTTTAAAAATTCATGTTTGATTTGGTCTAACAATAGTAGTAAGAAAAAGGATGAGAATATTGGCAAGAGATTTAGCAAGGATCTTATATGAAAGATTCAAAAAAGTGATAGGCTGATTGTTTGTAATTATCTCTAGGTCACTATCTTTAGATATGAATTTGATATTACTTTAATTGATTATGGAACCCAAACATTGATTTTATAGGGATTCTTTGTAAATTTGATGTAGATAAGGATAAATTAATTCCATTATGGATTAATAAAATTCATAAGGAAACCCATAATGTTTAGAATCTTTATGATTACTCATGTAGTAAAAAGACTTTGTGAGTTCATGGAGACTTAGAGGTTCCTTAAAAATCCATTGGCATATATGCTTATGTTTTTAGGGAACCACATCAAAGCATTCCTATAGTGCTTGAGTTTTTCTTACTATTTCCTCCTAAGATTTAAATACTAATTTATAGCGGTTGATAAAAGAAAAGAATATGTCAAAAAGGGGAGGTGAGCTTTATTTAGGCTAACTTGGTAGCCTTGATCTAGTCTCTCACTTGTTTGGTCCTGAAGGCTTTTTAAAATTCCTTTTAAACCTTGTCTCCAATTTTGAGCCAATGAAGATGAAAGTGATTTTGTGCCCCTCTAGAAACATGAACATCCACCACCTTGATTTGGAATTTGAGTGATGCAACCATATTTTGTAAGTGGTTATCAAAGGGATTGTGTTCAATTAGGGAGGAAAAACTTCAAAATTCATTAAGAAAAAATTAATCACCCCATTTTTTGGCATGAAATATTTATTCCATAATGGTCAATAAAGGTGGTGTTACATAGAATAACCTCATTCAACCACATTATCTAGCTAGTAACATAAGGGAGAATAGGGTGCAAGGTTCTAAACCTACAAAATAAGGTGTATTTTTTCCTTGTGGCTTAAGATAGACATGTTTAGAAGAAAATGATTACATATCATTTATAAATAACTTATGATCCATTCCACACAAAAAAAATTTAGGGCAAGGTCTGATAGAACGTATTTAGAATGAACATTTACAAGTTAAAAAATAATATTTGAGAAAGATAATATTTTATTCTAACAACATGTAACAACCAAAATTTTTGAGAATGTAATTAACACCAATATGGTAGTTGTACCACTTATATTAGGGCATAATATTTAATTTGTTCCACTAAAGGAGAGGGTAAAAAATACCCCACCTATTATTGAAATAATAGCATGCTTCATTTCTCCCATGCACCATACCATGGGCAAGGCACCAACATTGTCATTGGGGTTCTCAACCACATTAAAGTCCCTACACATGAGCCATGCAGTAAAGGGTAAATGTTTAGTCAGATATCACCATAAAAAAATATATGTTAGGGTCATTTTTTGGAGGGTATATGTTGAGAATGCCTAATTAATGACCATCAATATGCAAAAAAATCCAAATAACTTGGTGTGACGAACCTTCCCCTATGTAAATAATTAATGGGGAAAATTTTGGTGACACCAATAGGCTGACACTGCCATGTCTTTCCTCATGAAGAGTGGAAAATTGGGTGGTGTCAGGTCAAATACATTTCAAAGTAGTCTGTAGAAGAAATCAATAAATTTTTACTTCTTACACACAACCAAAATATAATGAACCAATTTATTGGAAGGCAACTCTCAAATATTTTTTGAGAGGACTCCATGAGACCTTAAAAATTTGAAGAGAGAATATTAATGGGAAAATATTATCATTGTGGATATCTCCATAGCTATCCTTAATATCTTTAAGGGATTAAAATCTATTACATTGGTTTTGTAAGAATTTTTTTGTAAATGTACACCTTTAACATATGGGATGTCTAGGGATAGGTTTGGCCAACTTGTCACTTACATACCTCTTATATTAACTTTACACATCTCTTTATGTTTTTACTAAAGTCGGCGTATGGAATAAGCATGGATAAGTAGAGTACATATAAGATACATGGTTAGTATTTGAGGAGGAGATTTCAATTTATAATCTTATTGACTTGTTGTGGAGGTTTCCCCCTCAAAGTGGCTTGGCTATATTTATCAAGCATTTATCTCTTATATAATTTTTTTTTAATATTTATTCTACTCTTATTTTTATGATATAATATTCTATTGTGTGAAAGTTTAAATAATTTCATTATAAATGGTGTAAGATATTTGATTTAGATCTATTTCAGTGGCATTATTTTTTATATTTGGTGTTTAAGGTCTCTGATAAGTGGAAGGATTGAAAAAAAATTTTGATCCAAGAATAATTTAATTTTTTAGTCAGTACGATATTGTTTGAAGTGATTTTTAAAAAAAAATAGTAAAAAAAAGTTCAAATTTTTTTTCACCCTTGTGAAAATTAGTAGTCATTGGATTTATCTCAGCTAGATGATCATAATGATATAATATTTTGATACACATTTTAGCCTAAAAAATTTCACCCTAGGTACATTTATAATCATTGGATTCATCTCGATGAGATGATCATGATAATATAATCTATTGATACTCTTTTTATGGGAATAAAACCCTCCCTCAAAGGGTTTGTGCATGGCTAGTCCTAACACCCATGGATGTAGGAAAAATAAATAAACACATAAAACTCATCACAAGGACAACGTGGATTTTGTTTATTTATAATATGGTTCACAAACTTTAGTTAGATTTACAAAGCTTGGTACATAAGGATGGTCTCGATGAAGTTAAATGGGACATCAATATGGAAAGAGGGGACTTAAATGTTTTAAAATATAAATTGAAACCTATAACTAGGAAATTATCCTATATTATAACTCAACATTAATGAAATAATCCTCCACCACTCAAGTTTAGTTCTCCCCATTTAAGCAATAAAACCTCTAAACCTGGTCTAAAGCAGGTGTTGCCAAAAGTGTGTTTTTGAAATCTTCATGGTATGGATCCACTCACTTGAATCAATCAAATCAAAAAAATAATTGATCTAAATTAGAATCTCTGTGTACAAAAGGTGGTCATGTCATATTTATATATGGAACGGAAGCAGTTCATTTGGTATATATAGTTATTTGATTAAAGGAAAAAGGAAGGGCCTTCAGATTACCTAGTCAATATTTAATAGGGATTTTTAGCTCAACTATTGTAACATTGTTTTTGAAAACTACTTTAGTTAGTTAGACAAATTATGTCAATTAGGGAATATGAAGGATTATATTAATCAATTTGACAATCTCTCCTTATGTCCAAAAGACATCACTGAGGTGAATTTGACTGGCCTATTTTGGATGGTCTCAAAGATCCCAATCAAATGGAGGTTCATAAGTTTATTCCCATTTCAGTATCTAAATCCATACTAATGGTATGCATGGTAGAAGAAAAATATCTTGTCAAATGAAGATATTTATTTGATTTCCATAAATGTAATTTCCTAGCCCCATCATTTCATTAGCCTACAACACTAACCCCTCAGTAAATTAAAGATAAGAATGAAAAAGGGTTATGTTTTAGTTGTGATATAAAATGGATCAAAGGACATAGATGTGCTAAAAATATATGTTTTACATTGAAGGTGTCAACCAGGTTGAAGAATATGATGACGCCTTAGGTGTAAGTCTGGAAGAACATGAGGATGAATCTAAAGATTTTCAGCTTACTATTTCATATCCTACACTCTTATGTATTATTACTCCTCAAACTCTAAAGGTGGTGGGACTCATTAAGAAATAGAATTTGAATATATTGATTGAATTTGGGAGTACACACAAATTCATTAATATTAAGTTAGATACTCTTTTGAATTATTTCAATTACCTAGCTCTAGAATTTTAGGTCATGGTTTTAGATGGGGGTCCAATTAGTTGTTTTATAAAATTACATATTAATAATGTTGATATGGGAGATACCTACTATATTTTCATATGTTTTCAATTCCCATGGTTGGGGATAACATAATTTTTAGATTGCAATGGCTCACCATTGTGGGCACAATTGAGATGAATTTTTATAAATTGTTCATGTCCTATCATTCAAAAGATATATCATTTAAAGTGCATGGTTTATGGGATAAATCTTCATATTTGGTTAGTTCTCACTAAATGATGAAAATTTTGACAAAATTTATTGAAGGATTTTTTCTACATTTTATTTCCATAGAATTTCAACTAGCCAAGGAGTTCACACATCATGATTTACGACTCGTGCTGTATGACCATTTTGTTGGTTTTAGTTTCATGCCAAAATAAATTACACCAAGAAAAGGGCATGATCATACCATAATAGTAATTACAAGTATTAAACCACCCAACATCAGACCCAATAGGTATTCCCATGCTTAGAAGAGTGAAATTGAGAAGATGGTATAGAGATGTTGGAGGTAGGAATTATCAAACACAGTCAAAGTAAATATTCCTCCCATATGATCATAATGCATAAGAAAGATGACACTTGTAGGATGTGCCTAGACTACATATAAATCAACAAGTACACCATGAACATTAGGTTCCCTATTCCATTAATTGATGAGTTCATAGATAGATTGAATGGAATTATTTATTTACCAAATTATATCTTCACTTTGGGTATTATCAAATTCAAATATATGGATAGGTCTAATGGAATACAACTTTATAAACTCATGAAAGCCATTATGAGTTTATGGTAATGCCTTTTGATCTGTCAGATGCACCATACAGATTTCAGATTTTGATGACTATTATTTTTAGGTCATTTTTAATAAAATTTGTTTTGGTTTTTTTTATGACATCATCATTTACAACAAAAGTTTGGAATACCATTTGAATCATGTTAAATATGAAATTTTGGTTCTATAGAAACATTAATTTTACTTCAAACATTATAAATGTACTTTTGATGTCAGAGAGGTGGAACACATGCATCAAATTATTTCACATAAAGGAATGAAATTTGATCTTAAGAATATCCAAGAGATGATGTTGTGGCAAGTTCCCAAGACCATCAATAAAATTTGAGGATTTATGGGGTTATTAGGTTACTATCATACATTTTTAGAAAGTTATGGCAACATCAAAGATCCACATATCTTTGCTTAAGAAATAATCCTTCTATTATATTGAAACAAATGCCAAGGTATTCAAACAACTGAAAATGGCTATGTGTACCACTCTATTTTTAGCTACACCTAATTTTTATAATACATTTGTTATTGAATATGATGCATTAGTATATGGCATGGGGGATGTGCACATTCAATAAATAAGACCAATTGCATTTTAGATTCATCAATTGAATGGAAAAAATAGGATAAATATAATATATGAGAAAGAGATGATAGTTAATATACTTGTATTCAAGCAATGGAGACCTTATATGATGGGTCAACACTTTCAAGTAAAGACCAATCATGCTATTAATAAATATTTACTGGAAAACCAACTGTCATCAAAATAACAATAGAAATGGCTAACTAAAATGTTATGATATTTTTTTGAAATAGTATATAAGAAAATAAAACACAATGTGTAGGAGATGCAATATCTCGTCATGATGAATATTTTGAGACATTGTTATGTGAAATGAACATTTGGTAGCCATAATTGATAGAGGAAGTAAGATGAGAATGGGAGAATGATAGGGATACCTAGGATTTGATTCAAAATATTCAACTTCGTTCTAAGGGGTATAGAAAATTTTCATGGAAGGGTAATACATTATGGTATAATGATTAATTATATCTCTATAAGAATTTTCTCCTAAAACATAAAATTATTTAGGAACTTTGTATATCTGTAATAATAGGTCATTGATTTTTTTTTAATATCATAGAATCAAGAAATATTTATTTTGGGAAGGACTAAAGGGGGGTGCCTAGAAATATGTGGTTAGAAGCATGGTTTTTCAATAGAACAAAGGTGAAACCATCAAGCCACCATGGATTTTGTAGCCTTTATCCATCCTTAGCCAAATATGGGAGGAGGTGTCCATGGATTTCATTACTAGGTTATCATGGTCTAAGATTAAAAATGTTATCATGATAATTTTGGATCAACTCATCGAGTATGCTAAAAAATTCCTTATGACAACCATTTATCACTAGTATAGTTGCTTCTTATTTTCTTAATATAATTCATAAATTACATGTTCCTCTAAAGATCATTGTAAGTGACTGAGATCCCATATTTAATAATAATTTTTTGAAAAAAATATTTGCATGTTTGGGAACCCATTTGGATCATAGTTCATCCTATCCTCCTCAATTATATGGATAAGTAGAGGTAGTCAACAAGTTTCTAGAAGGGTACCTTTATTGTTTTATTTTCAATAAACAAGGAAAATGGGTTCATTGGCTTCCACTTATGAATGGTAGTATAACACTCATTTTCAAACATATTCTAAAATGTCTCCCTTTATGGAATTATATTGGTATTACCCTTAATCAATCACTTAATACCTGAATTTGCATCCCAAGGTTTGAATTGTTCATAAACATGTTTACTCACTAGTTTATAAGGGCATTTAGCAATGATGTAGAATATAACGAAGTAGTAAGTGTATCAACATCATAGTGAGTATAATTTTGACATAGGTGATTGATTATTTATTAATTATATCCATATAATAATATTTTCCAAAAGTAACATAAAAATGATAATAAACTATTTGCTAATTATTATGGCCCTTATCATTTTTTTAAGAAAATTGGTAGTATGGCCTACAAGCTATATTTTTTCATGTCCACTAATGCACACCAAATATGTAATGTATATTTCCTAAATAAATTAATTGGACACAAAATTTATACTCATACTAAGTTAATTGAATTAGATGACCTCTGAGTCCTTCTAGAGATTGAAGAGATCCTTCACACATGCACTAAAGAACTGTAGACTAGAGTGATTAAGGATTATTTGATCAAATGGAATAATATGCATTCTAAAGATGCAACATGGGAGGATGAATCATTTCTAAAGAAATATATTGGTTTGATTCAATGTTGAGGTTAATTTTTTTCTAAAGGGGAGGGTCATGCTATACCATTAACCTATGGTGTGTTTATGGATATGTGTGGCTAACTTGTGGTTTAAATACCTCTTATATTATTTTGTCACATCTCTCTATGATCTTAGCAAGGTTACCCTATGGAATAACCATCGATAAGTAAAGTATATTTATGAGGTAGTGGTCAATATTTGAGGAGGATATTGTGAATTCTATTTGTATTGTATTATTATGAAGATTAACCCATCGAAGTGGCTAAACTATATTTATCAAACATTTTTCTCTTATGTCTATTAATATTGTGGATATACATATTATACTTTTATTTATGCAATATAACATCATGTTTTGAGGACCTTTGAGTAATTTTATTACAATCAAGTAAAATTTATTATGGAGTGGCATTTATCCCCATTTTTCTCTTGGGGAGAGTCATCACCACCATGGGGTGGGTTACGTGACTACCTAGAGAAGTTGACACTTGCCAAGGATATCCTAGTAGAGAAAGAACCATTTTTAAGATGAGAAAATTGAGAAATTATGCTCTATTGGGCCTAAAATGATTTGATAGGATGGAAACA
>JARHVA010008180.1:132500-292500 GCA_037957365.1 Torreya grandis | reverse complement strand
ACCATAAAAACTACATAACCTGAAAAATCATCTATGTGATGTTGATAAACCTACCAAAATATTGGTATTATTTAAAAATTTAGTTTACATAGTGTTTAGGTTATTTTTTAATTTAATTATCTGAGTAAATAATATTTTTATAATATAAATCTATTCATGGACACCCTTTTATTATACTAAAGGACGAGTTCACATTTCAATTCTTGATTAGGAATCTCAGTTAATAGTATTCCAAACCTATGATTATTAGGTTTTGTTTAAGGTTAATTAAAAATGCAAATAATCTTTTCAAAACCTAAATATATTTGTGGCCACACTTTTAATATATGTAAAGAAAAGGTTCACATTTCCACACTTGATTATTAATCTCAATTAATATTATTATACACCTTTGAATATATATGACCATTCCCATGGAATTTGTCAAGCTAAAATTAATACCCAATGGATTGGAAATGAATATAAAATTTCTTTCATGTTATATCTCAATATAACTAATAAACTCATCCATGCTTTAATAGTTCTTCATAATGTCCATGTGATGTAATAAAATTACTTATATGATTCACAACAGTAGAATTATATATCACATAATTAAGATCATAATATACAAGTCATCAAAAAAATTTATTAAAGAGAAGAATACTTGAATATTATGACTAATCCACTTCAATAGGGTAACCTACATAATAATTAAATAAGAACATAATTCACAATATGATCATAAAACACTAACCACTAGCTCATATATATATTTTACTTAACCAAGGGTATTCTATAGGCCGATCATACTAAGAACATATAGAAATGTAATAAAATAATATGAAGGTGTGTAAGCCACAATTCAACCACACATATCCATAGATTCACTATAGGTTAAGGGCATAAAATTCCCATCCCATTGGATGTTATTATAAGAATTCTTCATCCTCCCATGTTGCATCTCTAGAATGCATAGTATTCCATTTGATCTAACACTCCTTAATGGATCTAGTCCGTAGTTGCTTATTACACATTTAAAGGATCTATTCAATCTTAAGAATGACTTGGACTTCTTCATCCAATTTGGGTAACTCAGTTTGAGTGGAAGCTCTATGTCTAATTACCTTCTTTAGGCAAGATACATGAAATACTGAATGTTTGCGAGTGGATGGAGGTAATTCTAGCTTGTAATCCCCACTACCAATTTTAATCAAGATTAGATAAGGGAATTAATACTTAGGTGACAACTTGTTATAATTTTTATGTTAATTTATGGACATGTACTTATATGTTAAACAATGCACAAATACGTAATCACTTATGATACAATGTTTCTCACTATAGTATTGATCTTCTTGTTTCTTCATTCTATTCTATATAATTGTTAAATTCTCTCACAAACTATCACCTCATATTGATGATGAATGTGTTCCTCAACATATCAAACCTTATGATGCATTTTTAAAGCTGAAGTGATGGATGGGGGGTGATACCCATATAATGCCATAAAGGGAGACATTTTGGAAGAAGTGTGAAAGGAAGTGTTATTCAACATTAAACAAGTGGTAGCCAATGAACCTATTTATCCTATTTATGAGCAAAAAAATAATGAGGATACCCTTTTTGACATTTTTTGATTACCTCTATTTATCTATAATATTCAATATGATAGGATGAGCTATGAACAATTAGATACCCAAACATGAAAATAATTATGTCAAAAAATTAGTATTAAAGATGAGATCTTGGTCACTTACAATAATCTTTGGACTACCATGCAATTTTTGAACTATATTGAGAAAAGTATAAGCTACTGTACTAGAAACAAATGGCCATTATAAGGGAGAAAATGAGTGTACTTGGTGAGTTTATCCAAAAATATCATGAGAAATTTTTTACCCTCAGACCGTGCTAACCCCATAATGAAATCTATGGAAACCTCCTCCCAACGATGGCTAGGGATGTATAAAGGTTGAAAAAACCTAGGGTCTTAATGGTTTCACATTTGTTTTGTTGACATACCATGCATTGAACCACATATTTACTAACATCCCCCTTGAGTCCTTCACAAAAATAATATTTCTTGATTCTATGATATGTTTTTAAAAATATTTAATAACCTCTAGGTGGAGAGGGATGAGGTTCCCAAAGAATTTTATGTTTGAGAAGAGAATGCTTATAGATGTATAATCTATTTTTACATCAAAATCTGCTCCCTTTCCATGTAAAATTTTCAAATTCATCATAAATTATTGAATATTTTGAATAAAATCATTGGTAACATTGTCATTCTTCCATTCAAATCTTGCTTCCTCTAACCAATCTACCTATGACATGGTCATGGTGCATAACAATGAATCAACTAATACATCCCATCAGGAGAGGGCATATGTCACAACATTCTCTCTTATTTTCTTATACAGTATTTAAAAATCATATCCTAACATTTTACTCACACATTTTTGTTGTTGTTTATATTATTATTTTTGATCCAAAAAATATTTGAGTCTATCATGATCAGTCTTTACTTGAAAGAGATTACCCAACATATAAGGTCTACATTGCTTCACTACATGTAGAATAACCACCATATCTTTCTCATAGATTGTTTTGAGCCTACTTTCCCCTTTAATTGGTGAATTTAAAATTACATTAATTTTAATTATTTAATTATTACATCCATCATACCATATCCTGATACATCACACTCCAAAACAAAAGTTTTTGAAAAATCATGAGTAGCCAAAACTAGAGTTGAGCACATAGCCAATTTAAAATTTCCAAATGCCTTAGTAGCCTAATCGGTCCACTAGAAGTGGTCTTAATGAAACAAATAAGTGATTTGGGATGTAATGCTACCATAATTATTGATAAACCTAGGAGAGCAACAAGTAGTCCCAAAAATCCTCAAAGGTTCTTGAGGGTATTAGGAACCTACCACTCCATCATTGCTTGAATTTTTTTAGGATCAGTTTTCACTCCTTCAATTTAAATAATATTACCTAAGTAATCCACATTTTGGACATGAAATGCACGTTTGGAAGGTTTACCATAAAGTTGGAGTTGTTTCAGAGCTAAAAGTACCTTTTTCACATATTTCAAATGGTCTTCCCAATTTATTTTGTACATGAGGATATATATATATATATATATATATATATATATATATATATATATATATAATTGATCAAAAATGGCCTAAAAATAATATTCATCAGACTTAAAAATGTATATAGTGCATTTGTGAGTCCAAAATGCATTACCATAAATTCATAATGTCTTCATGAGTTCTAAAAGCTATTTTAGGTATGTCCTCATCATGGATGAAAATCTAATGATACTTAGAGTGAAGGTATAACTTGGAAAAGTAAATAATACCATGTAATTAATATAAAAAATCATCAATAAATATAATAATAAAATTATCTTTGATGGTGTACTTATTGAGTTCTTTATAGTTTGGGCACATCCTCCAACTATCATCCTTCTTTTGCACCATGATTATTAGGGAGGAATATTCATTTTGACTATGTTGGATGATTCCTACCTCCAACATCTCATGTACTATATTTTAAATTTTATTCTTCTAGGCATAGGTATACCTATAGGGTTTGATGTTGGGTGGTGTAATTCCTAGACTGAGCTTGATGGCATGATCATGTGCACAACTTAGAGGAAGTATTTTTGGCATGTCACCAAAAATAATAGAATGGTCATTTATCACCCTTTACAAATCAAGATGTGTAGATTGCTTGGTTGGTGGAACCTATATGCAAAATAAGCATGCCATACATCCTTCTACATCTTTTCTAATAAACTTCATCATTTTATGGGATGTAACCAGTTGCATAGATTTATCTTATAATCCATGCAATTCAAAGGTCCTACTTTCTGAATGGAACTTCATGAATAGTTCATGGAAATTATTATCAATAGTGACCAAAGTGGTGAACCAATGCAATCTAAAAATAATTTCAGCTTATCCCATGTGAATAAAAAACATAAGGGAATATAGAAAGTAGTCTCCCATACAAAGTTTGATGCTATGGGATTTTTCAAGATAGTTGACTGTACCACCATTTACAATCATGACCTAAAATTATAGAGTTGGTTAAATGAAATAGTTTAAAGGAGTAACCAACTTATTGTTGATGAAGTTATGTGTATTCCTACTATCAATTAACATAATCACCTTCTATTTCTTCAAGAAACTAACCACCTTAAGAGTTTAATGAGTACTAATACCTGAGAGTGTATGACAGGAAATAGTAGGGTGACAATCTTCAGATTCATCCTTAGGTTCTTATAAACTTGCCCCTAGAGCCTCATCATCATCTTCCTCCTCATTAGCAGATTTAATATAAACCACCTTATATTTATCACATTGATGTCATTATATCCATTTGTTATCACATCCACAACACACACCTTTTTAATGCTTTTCCTCAACTTATTAATGTGTCAATTTGGTAGGTTATGGAAATGATGATTTTAGGAAGGTGCATTAATGCACATTAGTTAAAAGTATTCATTTTATCAACTCTTTTTCCTCAACTAGACATGCCTTTAGTATGGATTTAGATACATTACTGGGATGAAACATGAAAACCTCTAATTGGATGTTATCTTTGAGGCCACCCAGAAATAGGCCAGTCAAATTTTCCTTGGTGATGTTTACAATACATAAGGAGAGATTCTAAAATTAATGAATGCAATCCTTAACCATCTTAGTTTAGTGCAAGTTAGATTTTTGGATGAATTAGTTTTCTAAGACATTGTTGTTATAGTGGATCTATAGCTCCTTAGAAAATATAGACTAGGAAACCAATAGACCCTTCTTTTTCTTTTGACCACATAACTAGTGAAAACAAATAAATTGCTCAGGTTCCATCTATAGAGAGGCCATGACCATCTTTTGTGAATAGGGAGTCTGATGTAGATCAAACAAAAATTTAAATTTGAGTAATCCATGTGAGTGGATCATTACCACCAAACTTAGGTAGGTTTAATTTTGGTAACAATGACTTTGTACCATGGTTGGTGTTGTGATTATTTAGAGGAGAAAAACCACACTGAAATGGTAGAGGGTTATTTTGAAATTACTAAGTTGAAAATTTTCCCAATTATGTAGTGATTTGTTAAAATTGATCTCAAAAGCTAGTCATATACCCTCTCAGCCTTGTAAGGTCCCCTTTAACCATATCAACATCATATTTTTTCACCATGCCATGTAGCTCTGACTAAAAGTTTTTAAAATGACTTTAAAATATAGGGGATTAGAAGTTTTTGAATCCATGTCATCTTTGTGAGGATTTTTAGGTGCTTCATACTCTTTCTCACGACCATGAGTACTAGGCCCTACCATGCACAAACCCTAGGAAGGTTGTGACCTAAAAAAATGTATCAATAGATGATAAAAATGTAATCACATTGATAAGATGAATCTAATTACTAGTAATGTGCATAAAGGTGAAATTTTTTGAAACTAAAATTGTACCAATAGAATATACCATTACAATCATCTCATAGAGATAAATCTAATGACTATTAATTTACATAATGAAATAAATTTATAGACTAGGATGACAAAAAATATTTTTTTCTTTTTTGTAAAAAAACTCATGAACAAAACTATGGTGACAAAACAATTCAATTCTTCTTTAATAACAAGTTATGTTTTTAATCCTTCTAGTGCTCAGGACACAAGACCCAAAAAAAATTCATCACATAAACTTACCCAAATCAAAGCTCTGATACCATTTGTAATGAAATTACATAAATTATTTACAATAACAAAATTATATAGCATATAATTAAGAGTAAAATAAATATATCCAAAAAAAAATTTCCAAAGGAGTAGTTGTCTTGAATATTATGACTGAGCCACTTTGAGGGGGAAATCTCTATAACAGTGTAATAAGAAAAAAATTTAAAATATGATCATAAAATACTAACCAATACCTATTATATATACTCTACTTAGCCAAGTTTAGTCCATGGGTTAACCATACTAAAAACATAGAGAAATGAAGAAAAATAGTATGAAGGTGTGTAAGCCACAAGTCAACCACACATATCCCTAGATGTATTATAGGTTAAGGGCATGACATGTGACTACTATGCCTAATATGTACACTAGATATTATAGTTATAAATATAATTCCACTATTGACAACATTATTATAGATATATTTATATGGAATAGCTATGTAGCATCATAAACATTGGCATATACAAGGTACATAGAATATTTCAATCATGTTGGACTTTGGTTTCCACAAGGAACATGGCAGGACCTATGAAATTCGGAGTATGTTCTATTTTTTGTGGTAAGCCTATGATTTTTTATAGTCACTTAGTGGATGTGGTAGACCCACAAGCCCTTTTTACTCAAACATAATGCCAACTTCCTTTGTGAACTCCTTAATCCTTTTTATGAGATGAAATTGATAATTATTCTTTATGTAAGGGGTCACCAACATTATGTATTATAATTTTTAGGGTCCCTTTTGTGTTGACATTCATGTGTACATTGTAAGGGGTTTCCAGTGCTACCATTTAAAAGTAATTGCATCACATGTCATAAATAAGGTTCAAATAATACATACTAGTTATGAAATGGGCATATTGTCATTACACTATATCCATAATATAATAATACATATATAATTATTCATATATATTAATAATTTTAATTTAATGCTTATATATATATATATATATATATATATATATATATATATATATATATATATATATATATATATATGTATGTTAATGCTTATAAATATTGTGGATAATGGTAAAAGTAAGGGATTAGAAAGTCTCCATATCCTTAGACAATGGAGAAATAAATCTTACAATAAATCTCCTGATAAACTTATCTACAAGGGGAAAATAACATACTAAACATTGGACAAGGTTGGAAAAATTAGTAAAATATCAAACCTATGTTTAGCCATACTTATACCAATATTTTGTGAATTGTCAATGAACTTACAACAACCCAAAAAATAGAATTGTTAATAAACAATCCTTGATCCAGCCATCAAAATTCAACAATCTCTCTAATAGAGATAAGACAAATTTCCCAAACTAAATTACTCCACCTCTATCTCCTTTTTGAGAGATGAGTATCATATTAATTGGTGTACAACCTTTTTTAAGGTTTCCCTTGTATTCCTTAAAAAATTCCAATGTTCCTTATCTTCTTAATATGATACTTTTTAAACCCTAAAATGATGGTTTACTCTAGTTTGAGGTTACCTGGATACTTATTAAAGGGGTCTATAAAAATGAATAAAAATAAGGGTGATAATTAGATCTACATCATGATAATTGGGTGCAAACAAAGATATAAACATTCACTAAATTTATTAATGGATAAAAAGATAAACATAACAAGTATAACTAAGTTATGTATGAAAATGATAAATAAATAATGTACTTAATTTGTTATGATACTTATGTAGTGATGGATTTAGGAGAGGTAAAAAGTATATTGGAAGATAGTTTTATAATAGTTGATTGATTCTAAATTAAGTACCTCTAAAGCTTTGGACACTAAAATCAGCCTAGGATAGTTGCATTGATGTTATTGTCTAGGTTCAACATAAATTTGCTAAATGGAATGCCTATTAGAAAAGGATGTGACCACCTGGATGCTTCTAGGTTTGTCTTCACTTTCACTCTAGTGCATTCAGATTTGGGTCATGGACTATTACTTCTCATGAAATTATAAAATGTTGGTTCTTCATCTTCATAGTGACCTTTGGAAAAATGGTTTAGTGGGCACGTGGTGTCAATCTTCCTTAAAAACCACTATATTAATAAGTGTTGCCTATATAGCCAATACTCTGAATAAGGACTTAGACTGATGTAGTTCTCTCCTATGTTAGTTTGTGTGTGAATCATGAAATATGTGATAACTAAGTGGAATAATAACCTAACTTGTAGCTTGGAAAATATATCTTTTGGGTTGTTCCTTTAGTAATTCAGACTTGTAGATGTGTTGTCCCTATGACTGATATGAAAATATGAGAAAATAGGGAAGATGTGCTCAATTGAATGTTTGAAATAAATATTTTAATAACTTTCCTTATTCTCTTTTGGTCTTTTCTAGGTGAGTAATTAATGAGGATTAATGATTTATTTATACCAATCCATTTGGGAGAGAAAATCACATTAAATCACTTAGGTTGATGATTAGGATACATTTCATTTAAAAATTGGATAAATTTATGGAAATGGACACTTGCATTAGGTTAAGACACTAGTGTCAATGATAGTGTCTCTCCTAGACATTATTTTCCAAGGAGTACAAAAGAAGGTACAGGATCAAAACTTGCAGAGGTGGAAGATAAGTACATTTTAAGATTTATGGGAAAAATAGAAGGCCTAGGTAATCAACATAAGATTGGTTAGAATAAGATATATGCCAAGGGGCATAAGATAAATTAGATAAAAGACTTACATAAGTGAGACACTATTCAAAATTGAGAGGAGTAACCAAGGTTTAAGCTTACTAAATGTACAATACTAAGGTGTTTTATAATCCATGAATAGTCAATTATCATACCATAACATAAAAAATAAAATTATTCAAAAGTAGTCCTTGATCCATCTATCAACATTTAATAACCTCTACAATGGAGATAAGATAAATTACCCAAACTAAATTACTCGACCTCTATCTCTTTTTTGAGAGAGTAGTATCATATAAATATGTGTAGAACCTAAAGTAACTGGGAGTAGCGATGGGTATAAACCATAGGAGGTATAATGATGGGCAGGAAAGAGAAAATTAAAATTTTGATATATAACATGAGAAATGAGATGGAGGTGTAGTGATTTAACCCTAAATGGGGATAGAGGTCAGACAAAGGGAATCTAGGAAGGAGGCCCCAATAGGTCCTCTAAAGTGGAACTAAGGGAAGCACCCAGTAAGGTTTCTTGGAGCTTAAAATTAAAGGGGAATTTGGAAACAAAAATATTAACCATTGAATATATTTATACCATTAAGGATGTAAATAAATTCCATATAAAAGTCACAACCTCTCTCATAAATTGAGTTTATTCTAGATTAAAATAGTCTTTGGTGGGTAAATTCATGGGAGCCAGACCAAATATTGACATTTTCAGAGCTTGGGCCAAGGAAAAATGGAATCCCTAAGGTCATATAGACATTTTGGTTATGGTAAATGGAGTATTTATGAAAAAAATCAATAACCCAGTAGATTATGCTAATATTTTATTAGGAGGTCCTTCATTTTTTGGAAAATCAAGTCTTTTTTTACAAAATGGCACCTAGGCTTTGACCTATAAATATAAAACATCAATTCAATGCCAATTTAGGTATGTATTCTTAGTCTACTAGTGGAAATTTTGGAAGACCTCTTAATTAACATTTATAAGACATTTTGCTTACCTGAAAGTGTTTAATTCAGCTAAAAAATCTGGATCTAGATTGGTTTAGGCTCATTTATGTGTTAACCCATTTGTGAATCAAGAATGACCTTATTCTGTATTTTTACATACCCCATTTGAATTCAAAAATTAGACAAATAGAGTTTGAAAAATTGGCCCTTCATTATGAGAAATGTCACAATATCAAACATTCTTCAAAGCATTGTCTAGTAACTCCTCAACCTAGATTGACATAGGTCAATCCCACTTGGTAAAGAAAGTGAGGTATCTCTTTTAAATAAATTGAAAAATATTTGGAGATAAAAGATATAATGGAACCAAAAAAGTATAAAGGTAAAGAGGTAGTTTCATAAGCATAAAATACTATAGAATAAATTGCTATGGAAGGAAATAATAAAGTTGATGTTGACATGGAAAAACAACACAAAGAAGTGGATGCAAAAAAAAAAACCCAAACACATAGAAAGTTCAATCAGATACACATTAGTAAGGAGACAGATTCAATTATTTCTCATATAAACAATAGGAAGAAGAGTAATCAAAGTCAAGATTTTTCAAAATCCCCAAATTAGCTTGATATTCTAGCACAACTAAAAGATGATCAAGATTATTTTCAAGATATAAATAAGAATACTTTAGGGGAAGATAACAATGCTGAAATTTTAAATCACCTGATTGATTCATCACCAAAAGTTTATCAAGAAGAAGATAAGGATTCCCAAGAAATTATAGTTATGCCCAAGCATAACATTAAATCAAAATTATCAATTTTATATTACCACCAAGAGGGGAAATAAAGGTCCAACATATACGATGCCTCCAAAAGTTGGGAAATCAATAATAAAATAAATATTCAAAAAATTAACTGAGGTCTAAATCACTAACGAACTCCAGCAAACCCTTCTATTCAAGGGAGGTAATCCTTCATCTTTTAGCTAATCATGTTGATATTTTCTTGGAATATAATTGGAATGCATAGTTCCTCAAAGCAAAAGGTCTTTAGATATTTTATAAGAAGTCACAAGCCTTCAATCTTGGTTATCCAATAATGAAAAATAAAAGAACCCTTTTTTTTTCAATCATAAAAATGCCTATTAGAGATAAGTAGGAGTGATATGTTATAGTTAGATAGGAGTGTCTAGGGGTATCATCACTTTTTGGGATAACAACATTTTAGTTGGGGAGCGAGCCTTCAAATCTTATAATCATATAACAATTCTTTTTAAAGGTGCATATGATGGTAAGAAATGTAATTATCTAACATATATGAACCTAATTCCATAGTTGTTCATAGAATATTATGTGAATAGATAATAATTTTTGGGAATACTTGTAAATATTTCCCTTCGATCATGGCTAGAGACTTTAATTCTCCAATGTCCAAGGGATAAAAATAGGTGTAAATCAAATGGTTTTAGATAGTATGTAGGATTTATCATCTCTAATTTCTAATTTAGGGATGGCAGACATGGAATTAAAAGGCTCTAAATTCACTTGGTGTAATAGGAGGTTGGGTGGCCAATGAGAAGTAGAAGGGTTGGTAAAGTGGTGGGTTGTGCTCAGACCCACCCAAGTTTGAATCTCACAGGATGTTTATACACTAAATGTGGTCTTTTGATTTTATTCAATGGTTTAAAGTGATCAAGCAGTAATTTTTTATATTAGTTTAATAGTTATCAGGGGTTGGACCCCAAGTTTGTGAACTAGAACTAGTTTGTAGCTTCAGTCAAAAGTGAATATTGATTAAAAAAAAGGAGGTTGAGTGAAAACCTTATTCAATGTAAATTGGATAGAATTTTCATTTCTGTAGACTAGTTTTCACATAAGTATATGATGTTAAAGGATCTCCCTTAGGTTGGTTCAAATCATAATTCTATTGAACTGAATCTAGTGTAAAATTCTACTAATGAAAATAGGCATCCATTTAAAATGGAAAATGTGCTTTTCTCATCTAGATATACATGACATGATATTCAAGTGTGAATGGCTTGGACATATTCAATTTGTCTGAAAAAATAAAGAATGTTAAAGTAAAAATCAAATGGTAGAGTAAATAGGTATTTAGTAATTTCTATATTTAGAAAAAAGAGTTAATATCAGAAATATCTTTGCTTGAAGATGAGATAGAAAGAAATGGTTATGATTTTAAAATTCATCATAAGGAAAAAAAAACTTTTGTGCAAGTATGACACTAAAATTTCAATGGAAGAGAGTATTCAGAGATAAAAATCAAGAAATATTTAGCTCAAAGAAGGTAATAGAAACACTCACTTATTCTATATGTCTAATTTAAAACATACATCCCATAATACTATCAAGGAAATTTTAGATACTGGTGGTTAAATCATTTGGGATAGAGATCTCATTAACCAAGAAGGTATAAACTTCTTCAATAAAATGTTCAAAAATGAATTCAAAAGAAATATCAGATTTGAACAAGAATTTCTTCACGTTATTCTATAATTGGTTATGCATGGGGTCAATGAGACTCTTACTTCAGCAACATCTAATGAAGACCTCAAATTTATTATCTCCAAAATGAATCTGGATAAATCTCTTGAGCCTTTTATAAAAAAAATTGGGACATCATTAAAGATGACGTGGTTGATGTAGCCAACAAATTCATAGATTGAATGCAAATTCTTTAATAATTTAATCATACCTTCCTTGTTTTAATTCCTAAGAAGGAGGGAGTGGTAAATTTCTCTTATTTTTATCCTATTAGCTTGTGTAATTTCATCTATAAGATAATCACTAAGATGTTTTCTATAAAGTTTCAGCCAATAATAAAAGTGATTATTGAGGCTCAACAAGGAGGTTTTGTCCTAGGAAGACACATATAAGATGGGACTATTATTGTGCATGAATCAATTCCCTTCATGGATAAGAGTAATAGTGCAATAGTGGTGATAAAATTAAATATGGCTAAGGCCTATGATAGAATTGATTGTAATTTCTTAGATAGAATCAAAAACCACTTTTATTTTTAGGAAAAATTCAATAAAATTATTAGGTCTTGTATCTCCTCTTGTATATTTTTGGTCCTCATAAATGGAGTTGGTCAAGGTTTTCTCAAGAGTGGCAAGGGAGTGAGACAAGGGCATCCCCTATCCCCCTTCCTTTTCATCATAATGGCAGAATATTTGAGTAAATTTATCTCAAATGAAGTAGCAATAGGAGAACTAAAAGGATTAAAACTAGTTATGAATGTTGATCTATTCTCCCACCAATAATTCATTGAAGATACCATTATACTAGTTGAGGCTTCTATTCCAGTAGTAAGGGTGCTAAAACAAATTCTTTTTATGTATGAACAATCTTAAAATGAAAATGTGAACTTCGACAATAGTTATATATTTTTTAACACTCCTTTGGCTAGACAAACTAGAACTTCTCTTATTTTAGGATGCCAAATTAAACACATTCCTTCTTCATATCTAGGGATGTTTATTTTTAGCAACCGTCTCTCTATTTTTGGTTGGAATTCATTGGTGGAAATATTTCAAAGAAAGTTAGTAGGTTGGAGAGGAAAAATTCTCTCTCAAGTAGGTAGATTATTGCTTATAAAGAGTGCTTTTCAAAGCTTCCTGGTCTACCTTGTCTCTCTTTTTAACTTGCGTAAGAGTATTGAAGAAAAAATTAATAAAATTCATATTAACTTATTATGGATAGGTTCTAAATAGAGAAATAGTTTTCATTTAGTGGTCTGGGATAAATTTTGTATTGCAAAAATAAATTGAGGCATAGGCATTCAGAGATTACACTAGATGAATAAAGCTCTCCTTTCTAAATTTACTTGGATATTTTAAAAAGGAAATAGTATTTGGGTTACCATTCTAAAATTCAATATTTAGAAGGAAGAAATCCTATGTGTATTTTTTAAAATGATCAATTTGTTAAGGGTTCTCACTTTTGAAATTTTATCAACTCTAACAAGAATCTGATATCCTCAAGCTCACAATGGCATATTGGTAATGGTATGCAAGTTAAATTTTTGAAATATCCTTGTAATTTAGATCAGCCTCTCCTTCATTTAGAACCTTAGTAGCATGTTCAAGAGTTCATTCAAAATAAATATGGAAGCAAGGTCCATGATTATTAGAAAATTATTGAAGGTGTTAATAGCTATAAAACCCTGTGTATAGATAATTTAAATCAGGGGGAAAATATCATTGTGTCTAATTTGAATACTTTATTGAGAAATTATCATTTGTTGGGTACCAATAATCATGACTAGATGGTTTGGAAAGAATCATTTGATGGTCAATATCAAGTTAATTTGGGTATATATTGATGGCTTAAATTCCAAGAAATGTGTTGTATTGGGATAAGTTATGGGACAAGTATTTGATCCCCAAAGTTGACTTATTTATTTGGGTGGCAGTCCAAAACAAAATATTAACCATGGATAATCAAATGAAAAGAGAAATTGTCTTGATCAATATATGTCCCCTATTTGAAAATGACAATGAAACTATTTTTCACTTGCTTGTAAATGGTCCCTTTTTGGAGTTTATTTCTCAATAATTTTGAATATTATTTGGCTGTTTTTAGGCTCTTTGTTTGATTTTTGGCAGCATGGGATAGTCCTTTTCCAAATGTCCTGCTTAAAAAAAATGTAGAAGCTCTCATTCCCCCATATCATCTAGGGATTATGTGGTGAACGTAAGAACTAATTCTTTACAAATAAAAAATACATTAGTAGAGTCCTTTACAAAAGGATTTTTGAGGATGTTAAAAATTTCAATATATTCCCTAATGGAAAAGGCAAAAGTCTATTAATTTATGATCAATAGCCAGCTCTTAATTGGCAAATTGATCATTCGAGTTGAAATTAGAATAAGGAACAAATGGAAACCTCCACCTATGGGTTGGTTAAAACTTAACTTTGATGAGTCTTCCAAAGGAAATTGAGGTCCTTTTAAATGATGACGTATTTTAAGGTACCATCAAAGAAGGTTTATGGTAGCATATGAAGGGGACATGGGGATTAAATCAAATCATTGGGTTGAATCCCTTGCTAATTTTTGTAGTTTAAAATTAGAAAAACAAATTGGAGTTTAGATTCTCATCATAAAGGGGGATTCTTTTAACATACTGAATTATCTCTCATGGAAAATTTCTATTACTTAGACAATAAAACATGTGATGGAAGAAGCTATCACAATTATAGAATCTAGGTAAGAAGTGGTTATTCAACATGTGTACCTAGAAGGAAAGAAGATTGCATATTGGTTTGCTAAAATGGGAGTTATTTCATCAAGATTGTCTAATTCAAATGCCACAAAAGATCTATCTGAGGACATTGGATAGAGTATTCATGAATAAGTATTTTTTAATGAATAAAATATTTGACTGTATGGGAGTCCTCCATTCAGGTTTTCATAAAGTCCTTGGAAACTTTATGAATATTTATATTTAGCTAATTTTATATTTGGTTAAGTTTTTTTCATATGCCCTCCTCAATGTTGTAAAAAATAAGCTTTTAGATACATGGAATAGTAGGTAGGGTCAAAGTTTATCTATAAAAGGAAGTAAAGAGGTTGATTTGAGGCTTGTTAAGTGCCATATTTGGTTGATTTAAGAGAGTCTAAATATCCCTTACTCTAGTTTAAAGGGTTAAAAAAATATTTATTTGTTCACATGGGGTTGCCTAATAGGATTGAGCCCAAAACACTTAAGGAAGTTAGAATCAATGAGATAATATGGGATGCTCTATACATAGGGTGTTTCATGATGTTCATGCAAAGAATTTAAGGACAAGATATTTATGTGTTGAATTTAATCATGAATTCTTAGGATAATATAAAATTAAATGTTAATGGGGTTCTACTAGAGGTGATTGAAGAGATAATATCTCATATGACAATATTAGATCTTGAGGTGTATAAAATTTACAAACTGGGCATGGACTACAAGAAAGAGAAGGAGAGCTTTCTACTAGAGCGTTAAAAACTAGAGGTTTTACATAATGGGTTCAACCAAAAATATTTTCCAAGGCCTTTTGGAGATGTAGCATTCTACCTAATGTAGTACATTACCCTTAAAAGTAGGCTCAATATAGTTGGTTGCTCTTTATTTTTGTTTTAAAACTACTTCATACATGCAATTCCCATGAGTATCCCATTTTATATTCTACTCTCCTTGGAATATTCTATTATGAAATTCAAAAAGGGGAAATATAATGCACCTAAACATGAAGGGGTAATATTTTTTATCCATAGTTATTTCAATGGGATAAACCTATTACCCTTAAAATCCCTAATACCTATAAAAACAAAATGATGAAAAACCTATAGATATTAGAAAAGTTAAGAAAATCTAGATTAAACATCTTGGAAAGAATTTTGTTAAGGATAAGAACCTTAATGTTGCTAAAGATACTATAAAACCACAAGAAATTGGCATGAAGACTCGTTTGAGAAGCACGACCAAGGAAATACCTGCTTCTAGAAAGAAACTAGTTCTAAATGGTAAAACATGGCACACAATTAGAGATTTATATTGGTTGAGAAATAAATTGTTGGAAAAAGGACTTCAATAATAAAAAGTATTAGAAAGTGAGAAAATTACTATCCCTACTAAGAAAGTGGATTCTAGGAAGAGGAAAACAAGGGATGCTCCCAAGGAGAAAGTGAAGGAGTCTACAAGTAAGTAGTCTTAGGATTTGAATGAAAATTTTAATATTTTGGTAAACTCTTGTAAAGGTAATCGAAGCACATATAATATAGAGGAAGAACTTGATTTTTAAAAATCAATCATGAGATGATTCATAAGGAAGATGACTAAATGGTAAGGTTAGAAATTTGTATTAGGAGAGTGAAATAATTGCATAAAAAAATCTTGATAATGAACTCAATCGAACAATTGAAGGTCTTCAAGATAGGGTCAACTTATTTAAAAATGAAAATGGAAAACTCAAAAATGAAATCAGCTTCCTGGTGAACTATATCAAGGCATCTATGTATGAAGGGATCCAAAATGTTGAGAACTTGAGAGCTCATTTGTGTGATCTATTTGATACTAGGACTCTATCTAAAGGTAAAGGTAAACAAATCTAATGTAGTGAGTGCCACAAAGATGTTGACAAGGAAAATGTACTCCAAATTGATTCAAATCTAAAATGTATAAAGAGTTTTTAGGAAGATATATCTAGAAATTTTGGAAATGGAATAGGTTTCTAGTTCTCTTCTAGCTACTTTTGGCATCTATGGATTCTTTAGCTATGTTTGACTTGTATTTGGGTAGTTTTATAGATGTTTCTATTTTTGTTTTATTCTATCTCTTTTGAGGACTTGGTGGGTCTTTTGTTCTCTTTTTGTTTGTACTTCTCATAGGGTTTAGGGACCCTAGTCAAATAAATCCCCCCTTTAACCTTGATAAAAAATATGTGTGGAACCTTATTTAGGTTTTCCTTTTTTATCTTCATTACAAGAGTCCAATCTAGCTTATCTTCTTAATTTGATATAATGGAAAATGGGATAGACACTACAATAAAATTATCTCCCTCAAAACTAATGACTCTAGTTTATTTTCATTTTGATAACAAATCCTCTAGTTTCAGTGTAGGTTTCTCCTCAACATGGTTCTACTCCTCAGGGTAGTCAAATCATATAGCTAATGGATCCTTCCTTTTATCAGATTTAGTTTTCTCTAAGATTGATCTTTTGAACCTAGTTCTAAATCATCCTTCTTAGAAGTTACAAGTCCATCCACTATAATATATAATAAATATATTGTATATACTATATAAATAATATATAATAATGTGAGAATAATATAAAGCTAAGATATTATTATATTATTATTTAATTATTAAGTTCTATAATATAATTATAGTATATATAGAATATATATATATATATATATATTTATATATATATATTATATATATATATATATTTACATATATAAATTAATTCAATATTATATTATGTTAATAATATATACTTATATACTATTATAATTATATGTTATTTACATTATTATATATTATAATAATATCTATAATTATAGTTTATATAATAAATATATTATATACTATATAATTAATATATAGTATTTATTAGTGTCAATAATATTAAAATAATATACACGCATATGTAAATATATATAATTATCTTATATAATAAAAAGTATTATAGATGTTATATTAATATCGTATATAATTATCGATATACAATAATATCATGTTATTGTAAGTCCTAAATGTGATGGTTGATTTGATAATAGTTATCTATTCAACATTGCCCTTGAAATGCTAATATAATTCATTGTATAAGTACAAAATATTAGAAAAAAAATGTCTTTATTATAATCCTTTAGAGTTTTTTACAATCCACCTAAAATTTTATATTGTATATAATATGGTCTCCTATAGATAAAAATGTAAATATAGATATATGACCATAAAATTTATGCCTGGATTTATATTCTATTTATTATTATTATTATTAAAAATTAATATTTTTAAATTTATTAATATTTTCCCAACATAGACATTTAATATCCACAAAGAACAAAAATTAGTGGAAGTGTGTGGCAATTGTGTCGGGTATAGAAATTTATCATATATTAAAATTTCATGTGATTAAATAATATTCCCCAATTACAGAGTCATTTTGGTTGCATCAAAAATATCTAACATGTCAGGTGTACACATGACATTATTTGAATGTAATTAAAAACATTAATAGTACATGATGTTTCTAAGAGTATATGATAGATTCAAAAATGAATTTTTGGGGGAGGATTTTCAATGAAAACTCTCCCAACATAACTAATTTTGTAAGAATATAATTGTGATTTAACCCTTAACCAAATCAACACATGGTAACATTGGGATCTTCACCATTATTGTGCCCATATTGGAGGGATACAAATTACCAACTCTACTATTTTCCATTGAAAAACATGGATGCCCAAGGTTATCAGGCTTGACTTATTCTCAAACTACATGTATGATAGAGGATATTCCATGTATATAAATGATACTTAAAAATATTAGATAGATGTGAGATTTGACATTTTAACCTCCTACAAGTTAAAAAAAATCTACCAATACCACTTTGAGATTTTTGACTTATACAGTCAATTAAAGTGAGAGAATTGATTAAATAGACTCACAACATTAGGATGTTATCAATGTTGTCTAGTAGATCTTTTGATAATCACATTAACTTCAACATCATATTTATTACATGTGTAAAAACATAACTCTTAACTAATATTATGCTATATGTACATCTATTACAGTGTCTATTACTACACAACAAGGCATTAATGACAATATAAGTCACCAATCTAATGATTAATTGTGAAACAATTATTATCAATAATTGTAATAATGTAACTGACATTTCATCTTCATCCTTTGTATCTTAATGTGCACCACATTTTTTAGAGAGTTAGAATAAATTTAAGGAGTATTAAAACACCATACATCTAATCTTTTAAATATTATATAGAACTTAGCATATTAAAACCTTAGTATTATAGTCCTCAATCTAGTTTACTATTCTTATTTTATATTTAACCTACTACACTTGATATGTTTTTGGCATTTATCATTCATTATCAATTATGTATAAAACCCATTAAATATTTTTAGTGAGATTTTTCAATAGGTTCTTCTTTGGCCCTAAATTACTAGTATCAGAGAATACACATTTCATATCATTTATAAGTGGTATCAGGGTGTATCTTAATTTTTTACTTATTTTTATGCCAATTGTTTTGAGGTTTCAATACATGAAGGGATTTAGACTCCTAACCTTTCATCATACCATCATATATGTCCTAAGATGGTAGAAAAATTCTCAATGATGTTAACTTTAAAAATGGTCTATAAAATGTCAGAGGATAATTTTAAAATCATTGATAAGAATTGGACTAATGGCATGCATGCAAACTATCAATAATTTTTAATAGTTTCTATCAAATTATAAATCATGTTTAGACTATTCCAAATAATCCTAGTCAATGCCCATATAAGGCAAAAGTCATTATATACATCCATATGAAGGTAACATAGATACAAATGTCATACATAATTGCCTTTACCTATTGTGTTCATACTATATGGTTGATCATTTTTTTGCCCATGAAAATATTACATTATCTTCTAAAAATTTATTTATTATTAAGTAAATGGTGGGGAAACTATTGAAATGCATATGAAAATAGCGAATATGAAGATAACTTACACACTTTTATAGATACATGGAATTGTTTTGTAAAAGTAATCAAATCAACCTATTATCCTATTTGAAACTATGATCACTAGTACATGAAGTTATCTAAGCTACACCAATGAAAAAATTAATTTGTATAAGAATGCACATACACATTTCATAATTTGGTGTTTAGATCAATTTTTTCTAGATTGAGAGGAAAACCTTGTTTTTAATTAGAGGACAAGTTTAAAACTCCATATCTAATTAAATATGGATTTAATATAAATTATTCAATTTGAGAAGATTAAATTTTTGATTTCAAGTTATTAGAAAATGCATAAATTAATATTAAGATAGATGATTCTAAGTCTCTGACCTGACCACAATTTAAGACTTTAAATGATATTTTAAACAATAAAATGATACTTCATATCATAAATTAAAGAATTCAAAAATATTAAATGAAAAAAATAAGTAGTTTTATATTATAAAATAAACTATAGTTTATAACTCAAGAAATCACTACCAATAATATTTTTTTACTCAAAATACTCTACATGCATAGTTTGAGGTAATCGGTATAAGAACTATAGCATTATATAAAGGTATAAAGATCATGATTTCAAACCTAGTTCTATGGTCAATACTAAAAAGATCTCTACCTCCCCTAATATATATCCAAATGAAGAAAAAATATTATTCCTTGAATTTGGATCAATGGTCAACCATTACAATTCATCGTTAACAATGGAAGTTAGAAAAACCTAATTTATTCTAAAGTAATTCAAATATTTAAATTGACACTAACACAATAGCCAAAACAATAATATATTTGGATGGTCAATGTGGGATCTAATAAATACATCACTCAACAATGCCACCTAGTGTACAAAGTAAATCCCATCCAAGATGCAATCTATTGTGATGTAGTTCTATTAGAGATATGTGATGGTTGACATGATCAAAAATATATTTATCATCAACGTGCATTCTATGAATAAAATCTTAAATATGTTTATATATATCTTTTGATATGAGATAATACATACTAGAAGTTGTTTCTATGGTATCACTAATTGGATCTAAATAGTATAAGAAGCTATTCATATTCTTGAAATAATATTTTTATTTTGATTTTTAAAATTTAATGTAAGAACATCCTTTCAACATCCATGCATATAACATTTCCTCCAATAGTAGGAAAAAAAAGAAGAGTTCAACCTAGAGTTGAAATAATTCAAGTATATATTTTAGTCAACTACAAAAGTGCCTACATAATGTGTGGTGAATAAAAAGATCTATTTGATCATTGAACTACCTATAGCCAATATCTATTAATAATGTATATAAATTATAATAATGAAGATATCAAGTGGAAAATCCATGAATTCATATATAAACAACATGTTAAGATTAACTCATCATCTTACATTAACTTACTTATTCATGTAAGTAGGATGACACATGTATATTTTTTATGTATTAAAAATATACAAAAAAATCCCATTATATGAATGTTGTCCCATTTCAAGGACTAAGGACTTGTTGGACTAAGTCTATGGTAAAAATTCATTTAGAAAAAAATGTCTTAAGTTTGTGTGTCATCAGATTCCTGCTGAGCCTGTAAACATCTATTAATTAACCTAGAAAACAAAGGAAAGTTTATTTTCCACATTTATTATGCCCTTTATATTAAATACCTCACATTTTACATTCATGTAGATAATTAATAACATCCTATGTCTCTTAATTATTTCATTCATCATAGTCTACTGAGATGACATATGTATCTTCATCAAAACTTGGGATGAGCACCTATGCATATAGAAAACGTTTTTCACACTTTATTGTATCACACTATGTATGCTAACATGGAAAAATTTTCATTTTTACTATGGGAGATACGATATATAATATATATAGTATATGCATCAGGAGTGCATGCCAACCCTACCTAGATTTAATTCATCTTAGAATGTATTACACTAAATAATCTCATATAAATTTATAGCTTCTTTGTCTATGACAAATTATACAATATATTTGTGTTTTTTTTCTTACTTAGGTTTAGGCCACAAAAATATTGATAAAAAAATGGGAAGGAATATGGTCCCTCCCACTTCATTTTATTCTATATAGTTGCAAATACTAATAGCAAGGAAACAAAGGACAATAGGGAATTTAAAAAAGGGATAATTACATTGAGAGATATAGAATATAAATGAGTAGAAAGGAGGGATAAAGTGACAGCAAGGATAAAGAAAGCAAAAAAAATACAAATGGTTATTGAAAGGGAAACTAAGATGTCTTATTACTAACACAATTTTTGGGGAAAGTTAAGTGCTAAGGGAAGTAATGGAGGACAATAAGATCCATGTAATTATGAAGAAGAAGAAGACTATTTTCCACATATAAAAAACCTAAGATCAAATTTATTTTATAAGTGAATTAAATTTATGTTTATGTAATTCCTTAAAAACTATGAAAAACACTTAACAACTATAAAAACTCTAAGAGAAAATAATAAATAAATATTTGAAACCTTGATTTAAAAACCCAGAAAAGCCCTTAAAACTTAAGAAACCCAAATAATCCCTTAATGGTCATCTTAGTATCCGTTAAATCCTCATGTTTTACTGAATTCATAAAATTATATCTAATTTATCTAATACACAATTTGAGGTTGCATGCAAATTTTTAGATGAAATAAACAATCTGGTTTTTGGTTAAGTGCAGAATGTTGGGGGCCATAAAAGTGAACACTTCTTAAAAAATGTAATTTCACCAAAAAATGTGTAGGCATTTCCTAATTTAGGATCATTTATAACCAAACATAAATCACATGCATTCTAAAATATGTAGGTGTTATAATACATATGCACTAAAAAGTGTATTTGCTATAGCATTTATGTGTTACCATTGTCTTTTAATATGAAAGGGTTTGAAGCAATGTAGGTTTCATGTTTACTAGAATAAATTTTATGTATGTATCTTATACTTTAAATTTATTTTAGTAAATATAAGAAATTAGGGTCACTGTGAATTTTCTAGAATTGGTTTCATAGCTCCATGAGTTACACTTTATAAAATACTTATTCAAAAACCAATTTGGTTAGTACTTAGTCAATTTTAGGATTTTTATATTGAATCTAAGGCTTTCAAGGCATATATTTTACAACTAATGTCTATATATGACAAACATATAGTCATTTTAAATCTTTTATGGCCTTCTGAATTGTTTGTTGACATTTGTAGGAGTTATAGGTTGTCCAATTTGATTTTTACAAACCATCACACAACCAACCACCCCTTTATTCCTGTTTTACTTTTGATTAGGTTACTTATATGCCAAAAGAGAATAATGACACTATTTTCATTTATAATCAGGGTAAATTGAAACAATATGGGGTAAATGTGTATGTAGTAACCACAATCTAGTTTAAATTGATTCCAAAGTGGTGTGAATGGAAAAATTTAGGTCACATTTATGACCCATGCATGACCAACCAGCTACTTATGTTTATTTTAATTGAAATCAGGTCCGTTATATGCCAAAAGTGACACAAAAATGACATATTTAATGACAACCAAGGTCAATGCAAATAATTTTAGGTACATTTATGTTAGATAACCACAATTATTTTTGAATTAAAGACAAAAGATGTAATTATGGTAATGTAAGTTGCATTGTGATAATTTCATGTCCAAACACCCATATTTCATGATTTTACTTGTAATTAGTTTCAATATCAACCAATATGTAAAACATAACACCATATCCACTTAAGACTATGGAGATGCCAAATTTTTTAGGCACATTTTTGCATCATCACCCAAATTTACCTCAATTTCAAACCAAAGTGTTGTTATTGGAACAACAAAAGTTGAATTTATGATATTTTCACACCCAACCATCCCTTTATGATTTTAATTATGGTTAATACTCTTATTAGATAAAATTGACATAATAACACCATAGCCACTTATGCATAGGAAAAATGTTGATGATTTTAGGCATATTTATCTGTGATCACCCAGATTTAATTTGAATTAAATGCATATATATATGAAAGCTCATGATATGACTTGTGATAACATGTGTGATGTGTCATAATTCAGATGGGAATGTACCATTGTATGTGGTAGCCTTATATTAGTCAATCTTAGAGTAGGGTACCCTATATGATTTAGGCTCAATCATTAAGGTGTAACTTATGCACAATATGTATGGGATGCTAACATGGGGGTAGAAGACTATGGGCCCTATGAATTTATTAAGTAGATATATGATAAATTTCCTATGTATTGACCAGTTGGGTTGCCCATGATGTGGATGATAAGCTATCATAGGTGGTGAGGTGGTGATAATAATATGTATTATGTGATGTTCCCCATGCCCTATCCTTATAGACAATTACTCATGGGGAGATTGTATGGTATCCTTATATGGATATTACATCCAGTTGGATAACTTAGGTTACTATGTCTACTAGATTGCAATGCATGCATATTATTAGGTACTATACCTCATGGGTAGATCCACACCCTATAGTTCATGTACCTAAATAGCTAGGATTACCAAATTTGGTGGCTCCCCTAGTAGTGCCTACTTATTGGGTAGACATGATAGAGTGCTTAGAGGTAGAGGGGTGAAGGATTGCCTTTAGAGATACTTGTCATTAGGCCTCATCAAATGAGTCCTTGGGTGGGTTGGTAGTGAGAGATAAGGGAGGCTAGGCCAAAGGTAAAGGATGTGATAATATTGGATGTTAAGGGTGATGATATAGGTGAAGATGTAGTAGAGCCATAATAGGGACTACATATGGGACTAAAAATACCACCATGGGCTCCTAGGAGATAGGTAGAGGGAAAGGACATAGGAGATAGTGGTTGCACATGGATATCCCACCATACAGGCTAGACATAAATAGTTTATAGAGAGACAAATGAGGAGAGGACCACAACATGCACACATGGTGTCTCCAAGGTTTGTATTTAAATGGAAGTAACCTATAATGGAGATGTTTGGTGGTTGGGTTGATGGAGAGACTATTATTGGTATGTAATGCTTTGAGTATTAAGTAATTGACATATGATTAGTGGCATAGTTTTTATGTACTTAGTATGGATAGATGTTTTGGAGATATATATTTTTGATATTTAATCTAATTTTTTTTTAAAATGTAGATATGTCCAAGGAGGATTTCATATGAAGTGTCATGGTCTAAGGCACTCACCGAGATATTTTGGACTGTGAACTAAGGTATCCTAATACTAATGCTGTGGATGACCCTATGGTATAATCTTCCCCAACATATTCAGGCTTGTTTCAATTGGTGGGAGAGGTAACTAAGTGACTATAGACATGTGGAGAGGCCTTACAACTACCTATAGTAGTTGGAGAGGGAAAGTATTGAGTCTGATAAACTGTGGTGAAGGCACAAACAATGCACAGGGCTACTCATAAAGAGCTTGGATGAGTGTAATCCCAAGTGGCTAAGTAATAAGGATAGATAGAGGCCTTGTAATCTAGAATAACCATCTTAGAGATATCTATTTAGAGAGGGTAGTCCCAAACATCTATGGGGAATGTAAGCCTTATAGAATATGGTCATGATATACCATAATGTTAGATATGTCGACATTATATTTGTACTTGTATTATGTTGTATCAGACTCTTTTTATATATTGATATGGACATTTTTTGATCTATGAGTTATACTAATGTTTTTGATGCATGTATGAATGTATTTCATTTATAGCACACAAATTTTAATTTTATTGTTTATGCTATGATAAATATATGATGTATGTTTTATTTTATAGTATTATGTGACACACATGCATGGTTAAAAAGAAAATCATATAATTTAGGAAAGTATATATATAATCATAAAATGTAATACACACTAGATCATGATAATAAATGTGTAAAAATAAATATAATATATCAAAATAGTAAAATAAAAGTAAAAAATATTTAGAACCATGTATAAGTAAACTATGCCAAATTAAAACAAATATAAGTCATACTAAATCAAGATGGGAAGTATAATAAAATTAATAAAATGGTTTTAAAAATACATGCAATCAAAAAATAAGAAGATAAAGTGAAATGTTTATGAAGTAAGCACAAAACATACTAAATAAAGATGGAAAGTATGTAAATGATGTGTAATTCACAATGTAAAAAATTCTATCTCAAATTTGAAGCATGTAATATTGATAGGTTATTATTGTGACTTGGTCATAGTATAAAAATTTATGGGAAAAGGACTATTTCATATAATTTGGACTTATTAAAATTCCATATTTTTGTAAACTATCAAAAATAAATTAGACTATATCCAGATTAAATTGGAGTGTATCAAGATTAAGTTGGACTTATTACAAATAACTCATATATGTCTAATGTATTTGTGATAAGCCCAAATTATTTAAAATGATCATAAATAATTTATTTATTATTAGCTGAAAACCATCATGAATAAATTTGACTTCATCAATAATTACTTAGACTTATAACAAATAAATCACATCTATATTATATATTTGCAATAAGTCCAAATTATGTGACTGTTCAAACTAGTTAATAGACCATGCATTTAAAGATATTATAAGACTTGGAAGTATATTTCTTAAGGAAAAATAATTCATATATCAATTTTTCACTTGACTGATATGTGATTTAGAACACCTAGGATGATTGGGATGCCACGTGTCATTGTTTGATTCGATCATAAACTATCTATTTAATTATATTCATGTGACATCTTTGTGACCATCAAATTTTATCTCATATTATCTCACACAATATCAGGTGCTACATGAAATTATGAATAAATTTTTTGGATACATAAATGTTGAAGAACAAATCTTGATGTGCAAGTGGGACATTCTGAGGTGTAAAACTCAAAGACCTTTTAGCAAACACGAGAATGTTGAAATATATTTTACAAAACACAAAAGCTGTAGTGTACTAAATTCTTAAATGTGCAAATTATGAAGACCTTTTTCTGAAGACCATTTTTAATGATGATTACAATAGTCAAATCCTATTAAATAAATGCATAGTTACTAAAATACTGAATTATCATAGTAGAAAATATAAAACTCAAATGCTGAAGTGTATTTCCAAAGACTTAAAATGTGAAGTGCCACTAGAAATAAATAAAAAAATAAAACATTATAAATTTATAAAATGGACTAAATTTTGAAAAAAAATATTCATATTTCTCATTCCAAAATTAAGGAATCACCATTTCAAATTTCTCAATCCTTTTATCACTATTTTTTTAGTGCCTAGTGAATGATGCATTCAAATAGTCTGTTATTAATGCCTTTCAAAAAATTAGTGAGAACAAGTGTATGACCTCTCCAATTTTTATTTGGTTTCCAAGTGTAGATGGTATTATCTATGAGTATAGATGGTAAATATGTGTTAGTTGGTTTTGACTTCCATTTCTTGTCCAAGCAATCTGAATAAATTTCTGATTCTTCTAAATCTTTTTTCCATGCATGAATTGGGATGAACCAAACTACATTGACCATTCCTTCTATATCCCCATTTATTTTTAGTATATCAATATTGATTTTATATCTACCAACCTATATTGTGTAATACACTCCTATATAATCATCAAGTTTGACAAATAACATATCTCTGATTTGTACATCTTGAGTTGGATCAAATGCAATTCTTATTCTTTTGCTTCTTACACTAACATATGTATCTGTAAATGCCACTCCAAAATTAATGGTACTATCATGAACCATTTTGTGTATATATCTATACAGGGGATGCCATTATGATCTCTAGGCCAAAACTCTCTTGTGCACTCAACCTCAGAAGGGAACATGTATTCTTTCATTATGTAATAGATGTTTTGGAAGTAATATGCTAGATCCTTCCACTTAATATTTCTAGTCAATCCAAATTCATTGAATTTATATACATACTTATTCAATTTATATTCAACTTATTTTTCACTTATTTTTCTACTTCTATCTGAGTCTTTATCAATAATATAATCTTGAGACATTTCTATTATTTTCAAGTCTTTGATTCTTTTTTTAAATTACCTTCTAGAAAATTTGGCTCACCATTTTATTTTATTCCCCATAATGTAACCGGGGGGACCAATTTCTATCTCTTGTAGAGTTTTTGAAATGCATAATGGGTTGACCTTGCTCCATGTATAGAAGAAAGTATTGACCTTTTGTCAAGCCTAATATTTTATTTCTTCCCTTCAGCTGGTAACTATTAACATAATCTTTTAAATACACTACCTCTTCAATCAAATATGGCATAAAGTTTCTTGTATTTTCACACATACTATAAGTGTCCATCATCTCTACCACACTCCATACATATTTTCTCTTTATCCATTCAAACAACTTTATAAATGTGCTATTGATGTCCTCATGGGTATGTCTTACAGGCATAAATCCAACCTTAACATTGAGGAAAACACCTTTGTAGACAAGGAGAGATAAATATTGTAACACATACATATACAAAAAGACATGATTTTTTGAATTTGTAAATGTAACATTAGCTCCATATAATGTTTGATATTTTTTAAATATAATTATAGATGGAAGTACCTATTCTTATTGTCCCCAAAATAGTTATTTAGTTAAAGGTATAGCCTAGATGGAAGTTTCTTGAAGGCACCAATTTATTGTGTGTCTTCTATGTATTTCTTGCATTTAGGGTAATAGTTTTTAAACAAAAGTACATCATAAAATGGATATGTTGAAGATCCAAGTTTATATAGTAAATATCCATAAGTATCTAGCACTATTGTTATCATATCCCTAAAGCAATTTTTCAATGAGATGATAATAAAGTCAGACCCTCCAAGAATGTATGGTAAGAAAATGCCCATATTCACCTACACCATGACCATGTGTTATAATCCCTACTATTGATACTTCTAAAATTCTATTGGTAACTACTTTAATTTTTGTCACTATCCTTGGAACAAATGTTTTTTGATGTTCCACCTTATCATGAATGACATTGAGGTCTTCTTCAATGTATTTCTCTAACATTAGTTTATGTGTGTAATACATTTATCTTGCAAAAAGTATTCGATTTGAGTGCACCATGAATTATTTTTCAATACACTCTTCATGATCTCTAGAGAGGGACCTATAGCATTTATATTGAGTCAACATGATGCATGTTTTCACCTAGTGAAGTCATCAGACATGGCAATGCTCACATCATGAAAATTAGTTCTCTACATGTTATTGAATTTTGGTTGGGATATTGGCTCATATTCCATATCTATAGTTGTGCATTAATGTGGCACCTTAAATTCTTGAGTGAAATATGTTAGAAGATATCAAACATTTTCTCATGATCTGTTTATATCTACTTGGCATGTTAGTCATGGAAAAACATCTACAAAATCATCCACCAATTGGTCCAACAAATCTTTAGTTGTCATTGTCTTCTTTTATGAATTTTTTCAAAATATCCCTACATGGAATGCATTTCATTCCCCATTTTTTGATAATTTTAAATGTCAAAAAATTTACTTCTCTTCAATCCATATATTTTAAGCTAAGCTTCCAAATAGATCTTTGTACCTTAAAAATCAATGCTAGTTTTATTTTTATTTTTCTTAAACAAATTGGTAGAAAGGGAATCCAAGACATTTTGCCTCCTATCTATTGTGGTGGATTTAAGTAAATTCATCTTTGAAAATTCTAAAATCTCAAATGACAATCTTAACTAAAGTTTTTTTGGTGCAACATTTATCCACATACATTGTTGTAATCTCACTATTTATGCTTTCATTAAACTCCACTTGGCTGAGTGAATTATTTAGCTAACTTATTTTTTGTCCTGAGTGTTTGTAGGAATGATCTAATTTTTTTGGATGCCTTTACTCTAGGAACGTTAGGTAAGGAGTGACTTCATTATCCACTACATCCCAAACATTTCCAATTTCTTTCTCCTTTGATGTCATGTATGGTAAATTGATTGCTCTACAAGTCTTAACGTCCACTATTTTTTTGGAAGGCCATATAATGATATATGTTTCAATTACATCTATATTTAAAGTCTCATAATTTTTTATAACATTCCTTATGTAAATTTCCAATTCATTTTCTAACATTAGGATAGGAATGCAATAAAAAATATCCTTTGGTTGTGCAAACTCAACATAACTTAAAGAACTTTTTTCATCAATTGTAAGAGTTGTACATTTGTGCAAAAAATGTACCCTTTTCCCAACAAAAGTTTTTCTTAGGATTTAGAATGTGGTAGGATCATCAATATATCAAACAAATCAATCCAAGTAAGCATTTTCTTGTTGCAATGGTTGTATATGCAAAACTAGATGCAAATTATTTTGATTTTTTTCCATGTCATTGTATATAGAAAACTTATCTATGGCATGCTACATCATTATTGTGATCTATATAGTAAAACTATCAACTATATCCCCCAAATTATCCACAAAAGCTGAAGGAAATAGAAGTGATAAAGTCATATCAAAAGCTTTAGTAAAATTAACACTTACATATCCAATAGGTATTTCTTCATTATGGCATGTGGAAGTGAGATATATGGGTTCTAGAGATACAACACCTAGACTTTCCACTTTGTGTATTATTCTTTGACCAATGACCTTACCATTATTTATGAGAGAAACATAGTTTGCACAATAGAAAGCCATTGACATATGATTTTTTAGCTGGACATTTGCAAAAGACATGAGAAGAGTTGTTAATTAGGTTATTTATCAAATTAGTCCAATTTATACCTGTATGTAGGAGATAAAGCTATATTTATACGAAAACATAAGCATGGAGATATGTTAAAACCTAAAAATGTTAAAATGGTAATGTATAATATTTTTCTAATGACATGGTTTATGTCAATCAAAAAAAATAATAGATTTTAATATCATATATTGCATACTTTAATTCTTGCTTCAGCCTACTTTGAAGGTATACCCTAAGAGATACATTTCAAACATGTATCAGACTAGAATAGCCATGTAGATAAAAATAGCTAATTAAGTCAATATTCAACCATGTATTTTATTACAATACAAAATGATAACGAGCCATAGGGTTTTTGAGTGAAATTATGGAAAATGTTTAGCTTCTTATATTTTGGGATCTTGTATTCAATTTTAACCTTTGTTGTGGACCTAGAAGTTTGAAGGTATCTCTTAGGAGATACCATTCAAAAATGCATATGATAACCCTTCAAGGTTTGAAGGTAGTACTAGGTGATACCTTGAAGGGGATTGGAATACCTTCAAGGGTATCCATGACATTAAGCTTAAGACTTAATTTTTCAATATTCAATGACATGTGGCATGCACCTATGAATCCATGACATTTTAGCACTCAAAAAATATTTCAAGTTCTTTGGGTGAGTGACTCTCCATGATTATGCCAAGTGTCTCCATCTTATTTACATGAAGACTGACAGATGGAACTTTATGTATGAAATATTTGGGATATATAAAAAGTGTTGTGGTGACGTGTGTCTCCCTCTAAACTACCTCTAAAATTAATTTTAAAAATGGGGCCCACTTACCTAGGCCAATGGCACACTTTTTATTTAAATAAGAACTCCCTTCTTTCTTGAGGAGTGTCATCTTGACACATGTCATGAGAAAAAGGGATTGAGACTTTAAGTTTGTATTTATGCTTATTTGTGCACTCAGTCAATGTGAGGCTGTGATGAACCCAATTACTAAATTAAAGTTTACGACTTCATTCTTTATTCTCTCCCAATAGGATACCTATGATCTAAGAGTGGGTAGCAAGGTCATTCTTCAACTCCTAGATTTTTTGGTCCTTGGTTGAGGAATCTTGTTCCATCTATAATTGTATCTATGGTTGTGTGTTTGTAGATTGCAAAAGGATCTTATGGGTATGCATAATAAAAATTATTAAATTCATTTAATAAGTTATTCTAAAATGTAAATATTATTGTTTTTACTTTGTTGAAGAAATGAGATTAAGGAGCAATCTAGTAAAAAAATGTATATTGATCTTGAATTAAGTCTAGGAAAGTAGAAATGATAAGATAGGTATGATAGAAGGACTGCTAAAGGTCATGCAAGACCATTAATGACATGGCATATGAAAATATTTCATCTTGCTCAAGAAAAATTGAGTTGAGATGTGATAGGCTATGGGGTAATTTCTAGATTTATGAGACAACAAAGGTCATCATCAAAGCCAAAATATTGAATATGAGGAAGAAAACTCATGCATAGGTAGTTAGTTCATTAAAATAGGCTTACAAGAGTAAATTGGATGTCAAAATCCATAAAAAAAAGTGGAAGAACAATGCAAAAACATTACATACTTTGGTGAAGAAGAATATTTTACTATCTGCTCTCAATATACTCCTGTGCAAAAAAATTGATACCTAAATTTTTGTAAAACAAGTCAATCAAATAACATAGATTATAGGCTTAGTCATGGATAGGAGTAAGTTTTTGATGCTACACATAGATGTGGAGAAGTTAGAAATGGGAATCGGGCTAGGTATTTAACAAACCAAATTCAATAACCTAGATCCCTTTGACTTTGTGAAAATGGTTGAAGTTATTCTCTTCACCCTATCAACATAACCTATATCCCTTTGAGTCTGTGAAAATGGTCAAAGTTAATCTCTTCAAATATATTTAATTTTTTTTCACTCTTTTTTCTACTTCTATCTGAGTCTTTAGCAATAATAGAATCTGGAGACATTTTTATTATTTTCAAGTCCTTGAAATATATATTTTTTTGATTACCTTCTAGAAAATTTGGCTCACCATTTTATTTTATTCCCCATAATGTAACTAAGGGGACCAATTTCTATCTCTTATAGAGTTTTTGAAATGCATAATGGGCTGACCTTGATCCATGTATAGAAGAAAGTATTGACCTTTTGTCAAGCATAATATTTTATTTCTTCCCTTTAGGAGATAACTATTAACATAATCTTTGAAATCCACTACCTCTTCAATTAAATATGGCATTGAAATTTCTTGTATTTTCACACATCTTATAATTGTCCATCATCTCTACCACACTCTATACATCTTTTCTCTTTCTACATTTAGACAAGTTTATAAATGTGTTTTTGAAGTCCTCATGGGTATGTCTTATAGGAAAAAATCTAACCTTCACATTGAGGAAAACACCTTTGTAGACAAGTAGAGATAAATATTGTAACACATACATATATAAAAAGACATGATTTTGTGAATTTTTAAATGTAACATTAGCTCCATATTAGGTTTTATATTTTTTATATATAATTATAGATGGAAGTACCTATTCTTATTGTCCTCACAATAGTTATCTAGTTGAAGGTATAGCCTAGAAGGAAGTTTCTTGAAGGCACCAATTTATTGTATGTGTTTTATGTATTTCTTGCATTTAGGGTAGTAGTTGTTAGACAAAAGTACAACATACAATGGATATGTTGAAGATCCAAGTTTATATAGTAAAGATACATAAGTATCTAGCACTATTGCTATCATATCCCTGAAGCACTTTTTCAATGAGGTGCTAGTAAAGTCAAACCCTCCAAGGATGTATGATAAAAAAATGCCCATATTCGCCTACACCATGACCATGTGTTATAATCCCTACCATTCATAATTCTAATATTCTAGTGGTAACTTTTTTAATTTTTGTCACTATCCTTGGCACAAATGTTTTTTGATGTCCCACCTTGTCATGAATGACACTAAAGCCTTCTTCAGTGTATTACTCTAATATTAGTTTATGTGTGTAATACATCTGTCTTGTATAAAGTATTTGATTTGAGTGCATCATGAATGCTTTATCAATATGCTCTTCATGATCTCTAGAGAGGGACCTATAGCATTTTTATTGAGTCAAAAAGATGCATGTTTTTCACCTAGCGAATTCATCAGACATGGCAATGCTCATATCATGAAAATTAGTTCTCCACATGTTATTGAATTTTGGCTGGGATATTAGCTCATATTCCATATATGTAGTTGTGCATTAATGTGGCACCTTATAAATTATTGAGTGAAAGATGTTGGAAGATATTAAACATTTTCTCATGATCTGTTTATATCTACTTGACATGTTAGTCATGGAGAAACATCTACAAAATCATCCACCAATTGGTCCAACAAATCTTTAGTTGTCATTGTCTTCTTTTTTGGATTTTGTCAGAATATCCCTACATGGAATGAATTTCATTCCCAATTTTGTGATAATTTTAAATGTCAAAAAGTTTACTTCTCTTCAATCCATATATTTTAAGCTAAGCTTCCAAATAGATCTCTGTACCTTAAAAATCAATGCTAGTTTTGTTTTTATTTTTCTTAAACAAACTGGTAGAAAGGGCATCCAAGACATTTTGCCTCCTATCTATTTTGGTGTAATTAAGAAAATTCATCTTTAAAAATTCTAAAATCTCAAATGACAATCCTAACTAAAAACATTTTTTGGTGCAACATTTATCCACATACACTGTTGTAATCTCACTATTTATGCTTTCATTGAACTCCACTTGGCTGAGTGAATTATTTAGCTAACTTATGTTTTGGTCTGAGTGTTTGTAGGAATGATCTAATTTTTTTGGATGCCTTTACACTGGGAATGTTAGGTATGGAGTGAATTCATTATCCACTACATCCCAGACATTTCCAATTTTTTTTTCCTTTGATGTCATGTATGGTAAATTGATTGCTCTACAAGTCTCAATGTCCACTATTTTTTTGGAATGCCATCTAACGATAGATGTTTCAATTACCTCTATATTTAAAGTCTCATAATGTTATATAACCTACCTTATGTAAATTTCCAATTCATTTTCTAACATTAGGATAGGAATGCAATAAAAAATCTCCTTTGGTTGTGCAAATTCAACATAACCAAAAGCACTTTTTTCATCATTTACAAGAGTTGTACATTTGTGCATAAAATGTACCCTTTTCCCAATAAAAGTTTTTCTTAGGCTTTAAAATGTGTTAGGATCATCGATATATCAAACAAATAAATCCAAGTAAGGGTTTTATTATTGCAATGGTTGTATATGTAAAGCTAGATGCAAATTATTTTGATTTTATTCAATGTCATTGTCTATAGAAAACTTGTCTATGGCATGTTGCATCATTATTGTGCTCCATATAGTAAAACTATCAACTAAAACCCCCAAATTATACATAAAAGCAATATGAAATAGAAGTGGTAGAGTCAAATCAAAATCTTTAGTCACATTAACACTTACATATGCAATAGGTATTTCTTCATTATGGCATGTGGAAGTGAGATATGTGGGATCCAAAGATTCAACATTTGGACTTACCACTTTGTGCATTATTCTTTGACCAATGACCTTACCATTATTTATGAGAGAAACATAGTCTCCACATTGGAAAGCCATTGACATATGATTTTTTAGCTAGACATTTGCAAAAGACATGAGAAGAGTTGTTAATCAGGTTATTTATAAACTTAGTCTAATTTATACCTGTATGTAAGAGATAAATCTATATTTATAACAGAACATAAACATGGAGATTTGTTAAAACCTAAAAATGTTAAATTGTAATGTATAATTTTTTTTAATGACATGGTTTATGTCAATCCAAAAAAATAATAGATTTTAATATCATATACTACATACTTCAATTCTTGCTTCATCCTACTTTGAAGTTATCTCCTAAGAGATAAATTTCAAACATGCATAAGAGTGGAATAGCCATGTAGAGAAAAATAGCTAATTAAGTCAATATTCCACCATGTATTTTATTACAATACAAAATGATAATGAGCCATAGGGGTTTTGAGTGAAATTATGGAAAATGATTAGTTTCTTATATTTTGGGATCTTGTATTCAATTTTAACCTTTGTTGTGAACCTAGAAGTTTGAAGGTATCTCTTAGGAGATACCATTCAAACATGAATATGATAACCCTTCAAGGTTTGAAGGTAGTACTGGGTGATACCTTGAATGGGATTGTAATACCTTCAAGGGTAGCCATGACATTAAGCTTAAGTATTAATTTTTCAATAGTCAATGACATGTGGCATGCACCTATGAATCCATGACATTTCATCACTCAAAAAATATTTCAAGTTCTCTAGGTGAGTGACTCTCCATAGTTATGCCAAGTGTCTCCATCTTATTTACATGAACACTGATAGATGGAACTTCATGTATGAAATCTTAGGGATATATAAAAAGTGTTGTGGTGACGTGTGTCTCCCTCTAAACTACCTCTAAAATTATTTTTAAAAATGGGGCCCACTTACCTAGGCTAATGGCACACCTTTTATTTAAAGAACTCCCTTATTTCTTGAGGAGTGTCATAATGACACATGTCATCAATAAAAGGGATTGATACTTCATGTTTGTAGCTATTCTCATCTGTGCACTCAGTTGATGTGAGTTTGTGATGAACCCAATTACTGAATTAAAGTTTATGACTACATTCTTTAGTCTCTCCCAATAGGATACTGTGATCTGGGAGTGGGTAGCGAGGTCATTCTTCAACTGCTAGATTTTTCGGTCCTTGGCTAAGTACTCTTGTTCCATCTATGATTGTATCTATGGTTGTGTGCTTGTAGAGCCCAAAAGGCTATTATGGGTATGCATAATACAAATTATTCAATTCATTTAACAAGTTATTCTAAAATGTAAAATATCATTGTTTTTACTTTGTTGAAGAAATGAGATTAAGGAGCAATCTAGTAAAAAAAGTATATTGATCTTGAATTAAGTCTAGGAAAGTAGCAGCAACAAGATAGGTATGCTAGAAGGACTACTAAAGGTCATGTAAGACCATTAATGACATGGAATTTGGAAATATTTCATCTTTCTCAAGGAAAATAGAGTTGGGATGTGATAGGATATGGGGTAATTTCTAGATTTATGAGACAACAAAGGTCACCATCAAAGCCAAAAATATTAAATATGAGGAAGAACACTCATACATAGGTAGTTAGTTTATTAAAATATGTTTACAAGAGTAAATTGGATGTCAAAATCCATGAAATAAAGTGGAGAAACAATGCAAAAACATTACATACTTTGGTGAAGAAGAATATTTTACTATCTACTCTTGATATACTTCTGTGCAGAAAAATTAATACCCAGATTTTGGTAAAACAAGTCAATTAAATAACATAGATTATAGGTTTAGTCATAGATAGGAGAAATTTTTTATGCTACTCATAGATTTGGAGAAGGTAGAAATGGTAATCAGGCCAGGTATTCAAGAAACCAAATTCAATAACTTAGATCCCTTTAACTTTGTGAAAATGGTCGAAGTTACTCTCTTCACCCTATCAACATAACCAGGTGCATAAGTAGGAGATATTGAAATTAAAAATATACTTTAGGGTTTTATTTTAGAGAGGCTAATCAAGTTACCTACATTCTAACAACTAGATGAGGTCATAGATACCTTGTTCAGTAGATACAACCAAGGGGCTGTTCATTTGTCCAGAGATATCATTGTTTGGATCAATGCCCAGATCATCGCAAGAGCCATGAGCCTTATGAATCATGGAAAATAGTTACTAAAACACAATTAAACCACCCCAAAAATTCATCCATATGTATAGGACAAGTTTCCCACTATGGCAGGTAGAGGAACCCCAATTGACTCTAATAAGGACATTGTAATGCACATTCTGGTAGAGTGTATTACAAAGAAGTTTTGGTAGATAATGAAGTAGGCCAAGTAGGCAAAAAATTGATATTGTGTATCACATGATACAATAGAATGATAAATTCAATTATCCCAAGTTTCTCACATCCAAGCTTATCACTAATATTGATAAGGTATTTTTAGGTAGCTAACAACATTTCCAATATCAGTTTCTAGTTTTGTTGTTATACTTCACCTAATGAAAGTCCCCGCTAGGCCAATTTAATGTTACTACAGACTTTTGGCCTACTAATACCCTCATATGCATCACTTAGAATAATATAGGGAAATATTATGAGTAATTGGGGTGGTTTAACACATGGTGGCTTGGGGCTCTAGTTTTGCTTAAGTTGCACGCTTGAATTCCATAGGATGTCATGCAGTATTTGAGGAAGGATGCATCAGTAACCAAGTTGTACAATGGTATTAAAATCAAGGTACATGATTTGAACATGCCAACTATGACTCCAATGCCCTTTTCCATCACAATACTTGAAGCAAAATCTAAAGTATAGACGTAGAGATCCCTAGTCACACAATAAGGTTGACAAGAGCAAGAATAACAATAGTTAGATTCATAACCACATGCCTCACCCCAGTAGTCCTTAGCCCCTCCACAAAAAGAAAGATACAAATATAAAGGACTTGTATAGAGAGCCTCACCACCACTAGCCAAAAAGAGATCAAGGCAAATCAAGTCTTGGTTGGATAACCCACATGTGTTAAGGATAGCTTTAGAGTGTGATCTTGCAATATTGTGGGTTGATGAACAAGAAGTTATTTAATGCATGATCAAAGACATCAGTAAAGAGGTTTATGATAAGGAGGAGAAGGAGTTATTTTTTAGAAACTAGTGCGTACTTACCAACTGCAGAATAAGGTAAGTAGTGACCATTTGGTCTATATTACATAACCCCCTTCCAATATTATTGTGGATACTATAGGTCAAGAAGAAGCTCAGTGCAAACTTATGATAGAAATTTTTTAAAAATTTATAGAATTTGGTTCATCATCTATGTAGTTTGTAGATCTACTAGAGGAAGGGAGCCCAATATGGCCACTGAAGCATAAAAATGTAGTCTTCATCAGGCAAGTCCTTAAACCACCATACTCAAAGATTTGGTATCTTTCAAAGAGCTAACCATAATAAGTAGTGCCTATCAGGTGAAGTCTAGGGGAATGATGAGATAAAAGGATACACTTATCCCTCCAATGTAGTCAAGAATGTTTTTCATGCATAGAGGTGTCACAATTATCAAATCAAAATCTTTGGAGCACTTATAATCTGATATAGAAATAGATGATGTATATGTAATGAAGGGATCCATTAATATCACTATTTGAATGAGATCCACCGTGCTTGATTCTACTTCCATGGAGACATCTTTGGATGTTTTATAGCTTCCATTGTCTAAGGAAATTAAAGGATCAAATGCATTCTAAAAATCCATTGCATGAAAGGCTTTAGACTTGGAACATATGGTTTTTTGGCTATGTAATGAGAAAGTAGAATCACAAAATCAAATTGTTGAGGATAGGTATCTCATCAATACATCTTGTTGTGCTCTAGTTACACAAGTCCTTGGTGATCAAGTAATGTTTGAGGATAAACAACTCACTGCATTGCTGACTCATCTAACAAAGGATTGGGTGAGTGTACATAAACTGTGCACCCAAGGATATGCTATGCATATTGAGATAGAAGGAATTTGTGAACTTATAGAGGAATATGTATAGGTCTTAGATATAGTTTCACATTAAGGTAAGTAGATTTCATAAGGAATGCTTGATTGGAGGTAGCATCTTAACAAATCTTTAGATTCTATTAAAATAGAGTTCGTAATGATGGATAAAGCTAAAGTTGTAGTGAATGATTGAATGGATACTAGGGAAACACTAAACGATGCATTTCAATAATTTTAAAAATCCATGGATACCATGATGAAGAAGCTCTAGGTCTAAAAAAATGAGATAATACACAACACATTTGTGGTAATTCAAGCCCAAAGGACTATAGATAGGTTGGATGATATTGTGTCAAATATCTATCCTAAGCTATCAAATTCTAGAGACTTCTTTATCATCATAAAAGAAGTAGATGTGCATAATTTGATGGTCATTTAGATTATACTGCACATTTTGCTTTTCAAGGTTTGTGAAGTACTTGATAATTATAAAATGTTCAAGCATGAAGTTTCATAGGTTGAACTAGATATTGCACATATCATAGATGAACCTAAGTTCATTCCACCATAGGAGCTCCAAGTAATTTTTTAGAAGATAAAGTTGGATATAAAGGCATAATCTGGGCAACCACAACCTACATAGTAGGTAAATGTGTAGTTCAATTTTTGCAATTTAAGAACTGAAAAGGGTAGTAGGCAAGTATGGAAAATTGGAAAACCTAAATAGATTATTGCCACTTTTGTGAAAGGATAATCTTTTCTACCTTTAGCCAATATCAGAGTTTAGATTTTGTCTCAAGATGAAACAACAGTTTAATTTTGTAAAAGTGTTAGACATGGAGTAGGGACACATGTTTAGGGTATCATTTTGTTTTCTATATAATTTTTTGTATGTCTTCGGCCTTTTTAAGAAAGAGATAGATATAAGAATGCCATGTCTCTTTTCTTTTTGTATGTCAAAAAGTAATAATGTAAAGAGACAGAGCCATGAAAAAATCTATATATAGTGTTATGATATAATTTAATATTATTTTGATGATATTTTTTCCTAGCATTCTTTTACCTATACATGGTATGCAATGTTTACTCTATTTTATTTTAGCTTTTTCTATCTTCTACTATGTTGTTTATGATCTAAAATTCTTAATGCCATGTTAGTTTATCTTTATATTTTATATGGTGTATAAAATTGAATATTATTTAAATTCACTCATGTTATTATGAATCTTTTATGTTCCTACTACAAAACCTATACCTGTAATTTCCATGTTTTGGAGAATTTCCATGAAAATATGCTAACATTCCTTCAACATACACATGATTGGAATTTTATTTCTAGGTTTCTTTTAGGATATACCTTGAAGGGATTTGTAGTACCTTTTAGTGTATCATAGTGTATGTTTTTAAGGTATTAGGTATCTTGTAGGATAAACTTTCAAACATGCATTTGTAGTACTTTTAATGGGTATCCTAGTAGATACCTTGAAAATGCACATGATTGAAATTATTTCAAGATAATAGGGCATTATAATACTTGAATGGTTCCTATATGCATAAAGGTATCTCTTAAGAGATTCCTTCAAGGTAGCCATGAAGGTATTACAATGCCCTTCAATGTATATATATATATATATATATATATATATATATATATATATATATATTTGTATATATTTTTTATTTGATTGGCTAAAAGTCAAGTTAAAGGGGCCCACTCCCTTTACATAAGAAAGCCATAAGATAGACATGAAAAATCCAAAGGACCAAAAAGGAGTAATAGATGAACCCAGTAGATAAATCCCCATGCCATCAAAATTACATAAAATATCAACCAAAAAAACCTAAGACTAAACAAAAATAATAGAGCAAGCCCCACAACTTTGAATCAAAATAAGAGACCAGATTCTTGGTCATAGTACTATCACCTTTTCTATTCCTTCCTTTAGTATGAATTCTCATGAACTGATCCTTATTTTCTTCTTGCCTTTCTCATTTGAGGCTGGTAGACTATATCTCCACTTTTTCCACCTTGATATCCCTATTGACATCCTCCTTTCCACTACTCTAAGTTGATTTATTTCCCTTGGAAGTGCATTATGGATGACATTTGCCTAATTTAGAGGTTGTTGACACATGACCCAGGAGCCCTTGTAACTTTTTAAACTCATCCATTATTTTTTTACATAGAATTTTTTTGATGGAAATCTTCATGTACAACTTTTGAAGGGAATTCATGATATCTACCTTGGCATTGGAATCAAGAACCCCTCTACCTTTGGTAGCTAATGGATGGACATGGGTATGACCCCCCATGTTTGGTTTGGTCTCCTCTTACATTAGTTTAATAGAATCCCCAACATTTTATTCCTCTAAATCATGATCAAAATATGACTCTACGGAAAATTCTTCCCCCCTTCCGTTTTTTCCTTCTCACTAGGGATATAAATTGCCTCAATGATGATTTTGGACCACTTCAATTCCCCTCTCTTAATTATCAACAAAATCAAACCTTGGTAAATTAAGTGTATTAAAGGGTTCTTCTTGAACTTTAGTACCAAAGTTTTCAAAGATTGTAGAAAAAAAAGAATGCTAATGTTGTGGCCTTTGAAATGATTGAGTAATAAGAAGTGATGGGAAAAAATCATAGTATGTTTTCCTTCTAAAGTAATATACCTCAATATTTGGAGGTAGACTTTAGGCTATTTCCTTGACAATTCTTACCTCATTAAACATTTTTGGGATGAAATATTGGGTTTCTTCTTTTTATTCATAAAGAAAACATTGAGAAGCTCCTCCTTTCTTTCTTTTCCTTGAATGCTTTGATGCTAGAAAAATTCATCCCGATAGTCTCTTTGATGAGCTCCTGAGTGATCAAGATTCTCAAGCCATGCATTGGACTTCATGATCTTTCCAGCCATGATTGAAGTCCCTAGAAATCCATGTGTCATGCCTAACTAGTCATTCCATGAAGGGAACTAATTCACCTTTGACCATTTTGTTGAAAATGTATTTGTTTTCCTTGAATTTGGGCCATGAAATTGGTTCAAACTGATCCTGGTCCCCCCCCCCTCTTATTGAAAATTTGTAGACTTCTTTTAAAAAAAATTCTATTCAAATTTGTAAAAATGGAGATGGATAGGTTATGGGACTAAAAGCCAATAAAATAATGTAATGTGAGCTCAAAGGCTCCAAAACATACAAGACCTTAGGAATAATTACCTTTCACATGTTAATATCTAAGTTATTGATCTAAATTTGTGTCATCATTAAAAAAACCATCATGATAATGTGAGGTGTGTCCTTTTTCTAATTCAATAATTGGGATGATGTCATTTGTAAAATCCCTCTCATGCTGACTAATAAAATCACTTATTTGGACCCTAAAATTGGCACATATAGGAATTCAACATTGGTGAACATGTTAATTAAGATAGTTGAGTTCAAGATTGGTGAATGTGTTGATTAATATAGTTGAGTTCAAGTTGATTCATTTTTCTAGATGTGTACTAGTGATTTCATTGGTGTCATTTTCTATGTGTGCATAGTAGCCACCTAAGATAATTAAAAAGCCCAAGCCAAGTTTTCATAATTATTATTTAAAACTTTGGGTCTTCATAATTTTTTGTTCAAATTTTTAACATTAGACATTTTGTGTGAACAAATGTTTTGAATGACTTATGTGAACAACAGTGGATTTCCCTTTCAAGGTATCTCTTAAGAGATACATTTAATATTTGAGAACTAAATCTCTAGGTTTAAATCCTTGATCCAATGAATTCTTATCACACCATCACTTATCCACTTATTATTGGATGAGCTTCACACCACTTTCCTATTCCTTCACCTCTTAGAGTTTAAGTAATTTTCAAACAAGGTTAAGAGTGGATTTATCCAAGTGCAATTTTCCTTTACATGAAAAAGGCACTATTGGGTTATATTTTGAAGCCCCTTGTAATACCTTCAAGGTATCTCCTATGAGATACCTCTCAAACATGCATAAGAGTGTATTTACCCTTTTAAGGTATCTCCTAGGAAATACCTTCAAATAGATACAAGAGTGGATTTGTCCTTCAAGGAACAAGTGGAATTTTCCTTTACATAAAAGGGCTACTGGGTGATATTTTTAAGGCCTTTGTAATACCTTTAAGGTATCTCTTATGAGATACCTTTCAAACACATACAACAATGGATTTCCCATTCAAGGCATCTATCTCATAGGAGATACATTTCAAATAGGGATAAGAGTGGATTTATCCTTCATAAAAAGAGTAAATTTTTCCTTTACATGGATGGCACTACTAGATGCCTTGGATGAAGCAGTATAGGATATGAAGATTCACTATGACAATATAGAAATATATCTAGGTCTCCTTACATACATTGATTTATTTCCTTATGCTTGAATAAGAAATGTTTTGGGGCCCAGGTGAAAGTGCCATGTTGCACCTTCAATGTGTTTTGATGACTGAGGTTAGGAATTACATGATGAGCCAAATGAAAGATATGTGGTTATCTCAAGGGACTCCTAAGACTATTTTAAAGGATTAGACAAATATTTCACCCTTTCCAATATCAATAAGGATGGTGCAAAAGTGGAAAGTTGGCCGAGAGTCTGATCTAGAATCTAAATTGGACATGTGGTGGGTCCTTAAGGTTTTATTAGTTCTAGGCCCTTTTTGAAGATTTCCCCACTTATCTTTTGGTGGGAAAGGTACAAATAATAATTGATGGCCTGAATTCCTAGATTTGAAAAGAGAAGTAATGACACATGATAGATCTTTGGGGCTTTTCAAGCTTTGAGCCCTTTTTGAAAATCACCCCACTTACCTTTAGGTGGGCAAGGTGCAAAAGGTCCCTAAAAACCCAAAAAGTGCTAGAATGAAAAAGTTTATTTATATGAATCCAAATGTTGAAAGGAGGATTGGATGGCATAAAATAAACATTTGCACCTTATCTCTCCTTTGTCAAAAATAATCTCAAATGACTTAAAGAGGGTAGTTGGTAATTAGCCATTAAGCTTCAAAGCATTAATGGAAAACCTAATTTTGAAAGGAAAAGGATTATAACTAAGGTAATTTACTTTATTCATGTTTAAATTTTGCATTTAGAGCTTCTACTTGAATCTTTGAACCATCTGTGTGCCCTAGCTACATGCAACATAAAAGAGTGATTATGGTGAATTCTTCAAAGGTCTTTAGTTCTAATTAGAATCCTATGGATTATCAGTAAGTGCTTTACTAGCTCCTTGTATTATGTTATTTGAGGAGGTTTTAAGTTGTTTTTAGGGTGATAATAGTGAAAAATTCAATCAAGTTCAAGGTATTACACTAAAATAGGTAGGGAATAATGGCATCCACTTCAACGTTTGTCAAGAGCAACATTATTTCTATTCTAGATGAAATCAAAGATATAGATGTTCAAGGGTTATAATTTATATTAATATTGAATGTATTGTAGTAGCCAAACCCTCCCCTATTAGTCTTCAACCTTTAAATGAATTATATCACCCCTATTGAAACATTCCCCTTGGCTACCCCATACCTAGAGTTAGTGATTGCATGTGCCAAAGTATACCAACCAGACACTAGGACTGTCATCGATGGAAGCCAATAAATTGTCTGCTCTTTCACTCATTTGACCCTCATCACCATGATTTTGATTCCTCCCTAGCTTGAAAGTATCACACTCTCTCTGGAGGAATACTAAGAGTATGTAGACAAGAACAACAAGATATTATGGGACAATGTCAACTCCTAGTAGCTTGTCAAAAAAAGGAAAAAAGTCTTGAGAATGTGTAAGAGTCTAAAACTAATGGAATTCAAAGAATTACCCTAGTATGTTATTTCCATGGTGGAAAGAGTTTAAGGGATGACCAATACAGAGAATTTTGAACCTTGAATGTCCATAATCTTAATCTATGTGTTGGAACAATGGAAGAAGTTAGACTAGGCTACCATTCTAAGTGATAATTTGCACAGGTAGATGATGCAATTTTAGGTTGAAATCCACTCAAATGAGGAATTCATAGGTGTATTTTACATATCCTCCTACTTGATGTATAACTTGGTGTATAATAAGACATTCTAGGGGCTCACCAGGAGTCCCAGTGGGATGAGCATATATGAGGTTTATCTTGAAATAACTCTATATGGCTTTAAGAATAATTTATAATTATTTATTTAGTACTATGATGAGTGTCTTATATCCTCTAAGAATCCTTAACAAGATGTACAAGGGGGTAGAGACATAATTGATAAATATAGTTCCTCGTATATTCAATTCAAATCATTTGTTTATATTAGGGTAAGTGGCTACTCAAGGTCTCCATACAAACTGCCAAGATACCTGGATGATAGACTAGCAGTGATGGAGTTAAGAAGGTAGATGGTGCCTCTGCATGAGATGATAGAAGTGAAGAAGGTAAATAAACCTTTCATGTTTTATAGTTGAAATTTGACATTATTCATGTCTTTTTGTTACCAAATCTAAGGGACTGGAGCAAGAAATGGGCTAGTATGTGATTGATAAGATGGTATCGAGGATAAACTATGATATCAAAGGGTGGGTGAACATAACAACCAGTGTAATTTTACATTAATCACATTCTCAAGACATTTGGTACATTTTCACTACCAAGGAAGATGTCAAAAATTTAGATTATATGAGACTAATAGTGCAAGAAGTTGTCACTTATAATATCACTCCCATCCAAAAGGCATAGAGGATGATAAGATGACACTATCTAGAGTATATATTAGTCCAATATTGAAGCCCATGCCTTGTCACAGGTGGATTTCACTACTGAGGAAAATGATTCCATTCTAGGGAGGAGCATAGTAATCATGAAAAAAAACTTCAAGTGGTTGAAGGATAATGTGGTTGATCTCAGTACTTAAGACACCCCTATCCTCTGGGAACTCAGACACGTTTAGTGTTTAAAGGGTTTCCTCCCAGAATATAATGGTGCTCCTTTGGTTCCACCACCAATAGCAAAGGGAAAACAAAAGAGAAAGTTTGGTGATGTTTACATCACCAAGCCAATTGATATGAAATCTGGAGATGCCTAAATCTGGCCACCGATAACCTCCAACTAGGCTTTTGACCAATTTCCACTTGAAATACACATTTTGGACTAAAAACACTAAACCATGCTAAAATATTTAAAATTGATGTATTCAAGTACTCATTTTTGCCAAGGTATCCCTAGATGTGGTAATCCAATTTATGGGCCAACTAACTTTGATCAAATCATTTCGAGTCAAAATGCTAATTTTGCACCTAGGTGCTTTGGATTGCTATTTCCTATCAAATCTCTTGCATAAGACACATGCATTTGTTATTTAATATTTCTAACATCCTAAATGGGAATATGAATCCAATGTATCTTACATCAGCTTCTAATTCTAATCCAATTAATTTTTAGACCAATAACAAGACATTATGATCAATTTGAGTAATTTGTGCACAGTGTTTAAACATGCTTAAGAGCTAATTAACCCAAATCAAGGCATAATTAATAATTTCATGGAAACTTGTTGAAAAATTATTTTTGGAAATGAATATTCAATATTTGCATCACTTGGTGACCTCATTTTTTGGGAATACATCCCTAGGCCGTAAATGCCACAAATATCAGGATTCATGCCTTGTATTCCTCATCAATGCCTTCCATGATACCCTCCATGCCTTTTAATTTCCCCTTATTCCAATGTCATTATGAGGATAATTATAAAATTAATTCCAAAAATTTAATTAATTCTCAACCACACATCTCAATCTTAGGATGGATAGTTCAGGTTGATTTTAGACATTTGCAAAAATCTATAAATAGGAGGCCTTACCACATCATTTCTAAGCTATTTTGGTGAAAAGTTATAATCCACGAGTATATTAAAAAAGACATTGAAATTAGTATTACCATGACAAATTTATTCCAAGCCAAGGTAAGCCATAAGCCAAAGGTGCCAAGGAGAGATGGAGGTAGCCAAGCTTCCATTGATGACGACTTCATAAGCACAAGCCGAACAAGCCACTACAACAAGCATTTTAGAGCATCTAAGGAAGGTAAAAGAGATTTTATTTTGCATTTTAGTTGTGTGTTTTATTCATGTTTGTTAAATAAGATCTCCTTAGTGTCTAGGCCTAAATATGTTATGCTAGTTAGTGTATTTATTTCATTTTGTTTTTCATTTTGAAACTAACACTATACTAACCATCCTCTCTTGAGTCAAATTCCTAGATTCAAATATGGCATGCACAGTGGGACTAGATTCATCCCACACATGAAGAAGATAATTTTATAGATTAAAAAATTTCATTTGGATCATTAAAAACTCTTGAAAATTGATTTTCTAATTTGTTTTTACCATTTTTTATTTGTTATGGGTTTACACAGTAACTGATGTCAGCTAGTAAGACTGACATCAATTGGATAGCTTAACCAATGTCTGTTAGTAAAATTGACATTAGTTAGATACCTATCATCCTTCACATTGGTATAACTAATGTCAGTTAGATAACCATCATTGGTTATAAAATGTAACTTTTTTCAGCTATATAACTAATGTTGGTCATTGTATTTTTCCTAAAACACAGACTTGAGAGCTCTTTTTTAAAGTTCATTATTTATAACCTAAAAGAGATTCAAGGCTAAAGGACATGCTAAAGTTTTTGTTGTAGGACCAATCTTAACATTTTCTAAAAACATGTTTAGATCACCTTTTGCATGCTTAAAAATCAATTAAGAACCTTGTTTTGGTGTTTAACAAAAAAATTAGATGTTTATGGTGAATGTTTTCAGAGTTTGCAACTAAGACCAATGGGTCAAATGAACAACACCTCATTTTCCATTTGGGCTTAAAGATTAACTCACCTTTTCAAATATTTTTGTGTTTACTTAGTTGTTTAGATTAAATTTTTGTTTGGCAAAAAGAGGGATGTTGCGTGTATGCTCTTCCATTTGTTCCCTTTAGGGAGCCTTTGGAATCAAAAGCACCATTCCTATTGCAAGGAGCCTAGGCGAAGGCTTAGAAAGAAAGTTATCTAAAACACTCCCCAAAAACTCATCAAAGTTTGGGTGACCTTGAAGATGACCCTAAAGTCTTTCTAGTTTTTTGCTTTCCTTATTTTTATGCAAACTTGGCTTGAGAGGGGTACTTCATCACCTTCCATGAGTTATTTAGGGAATCTTTGACTTGGGGTTTCATCTCCCAGCACTGACTTCATTTGGATCATAATTAGAGTTACACATGGGATGTAGTGTCACTTTGGACATCACACTACACTAAGCAAATAATAGGATGTAGTGGTTGAAAAAAGGACTACACCTTTTTGCAACAAGCCAAGTGATACCGACCTAAAATATATGCTTTTCTTTTTTATTATTTGCTGTGAAAGTCATTAAGCAATTGATTCCCCTAAAACATTTGGAAACTTGTTAGATCTTATACAAATCCCTACTTGTCATAGAAGTATTATTGGTGTAAGGTGTACCTCAAGGTCCATGTCATAGTACTATCATTCGAGAGAAGGGGGGTGTGAAAATCCTACTATATAATGCACAATTACTTTTGGATGAGCACTTAAAATACTCTCAAATGATGTATATTTATGGATTCTGATAATACCAAGCAACCTTATCAGTTTATGATCTAAGAACAATTAATTAGTTGGTCTTATCCTAGATTAAAGTTTTGTTTGAAGTCAAAACTTGGTGTAAAAAAATAATTCAACCAAACACATAGTCCTAATTTTCTTTTGAACAAAGAGGCATTATGCTACCTGCATGAGATCATCAATTTGCCTTGTTCAAAGTTCATCAAAAGCTTGAGAGTCTATCATCCACTTTGGCATAGTTATGCTACCTAATTGAGTCTAGACCTTTACCAACATTGTTTTAATTCCTTCAGTTATAATCTAAAATTGTAATTACACCTTTATAAGTTCATAGGGTTGATGTGTTAAGTGGGTTTGCCATTTACACTAAACTTGAGGGAACTCAGATTTAATTTCCAATTTGGGTTGAAGGGAATTAAAGACTCATAATCATTGTCATCACTTGATAGACTTAAGCCATTTTTTGCTAAAAACTTTCACTTTGAGTCTATTCACCACAACATTTGGAGTTAATAAAAGTAGTGTTATGCTATCAAAATTATGGGAAATTTTCTTTGACTTACAAAGTTTTTGAAACAAACTTTTTTGTCACACCTTTTGGGTAGTATAACATCATTACACTACCCAAAACATTTCAAAAATTGTTTCATTAACCCTCTTGCAAATATTTCAAATTTGTTCCTACATTGTCAGACCAATCCAAGTGTACTTTTGTGATCTTTTGTCCAAAATAGTTTTACTATTCACTTTTGTCTAGCTTATTTGTCAAAAGAACCAAGTTTTATATAATTTTTTATGAGAAAATAAACTATTTATAAATTTCCTTTTGTCTCATACCTTATACCTAGTTGATCAAGTTCATGTCCAAGAATCAAATGCCTAGTATTTGTTAGAAGTGTTTCAAATCCATTAGATTAAAAATTTCATCTATTTCAAAGTCTAGCTTTTGATACCATTTGGCCAAGAGTCATAGTGCATGCCTTGTTTGAGCCTAGCTTTTAATGTTGTATTTGGTTAAAAAACCTAGTAACTTTTAAATTCCTAGATTAGACTGATTTGAAACACTTAAACCTTAGAGTTTGGCATTTTGATTTTCAGTCCATTTACTTGATTATCTTTGTGTGAACAATGAAACATTAGATACTTCATGCTAGCATGTTTCCTCACAAATATTTGCATAAACCTTTTGATCCTTTTGATGAACTTAGACCAAGTTGGAACATCATCTATTTTAGATTCTATCCCTTTTAGAGTTTGTAGAACTCTTTGACCTTTTATCACAAAGCAATGACTATGGATCCCAACATGTATTCCAACACTCGTAGTGGACTCATGTATAGTCCAAGGATTAGTAATGTAGTTACATAGGAAGAAATGATGTAATACCCCTATGCAGATAACATTGTTTATGAGATGGATTCTTATCCCTCTTATAATACTCAATCAAGGGCACAAATCCAATATCCATTGGATAACTATCTGGTTAACACACCACCTTATTAAAAAATAAGACCAAAAATAAACCACACAATACCTAGCTATAATACCCATAGGGAATGAGTTAGTTCTTCAATAATCATATTATACTAATATGGATTCCACATATGATCCATTTTTGTTTGAGCGACATTTTTTAGAGAACAAATATGAGATTTTGGTTAGAGCAATAGAGGTAGGGGCCAAATTTCCAACATATTTTCCCCATGAAAATTTACCAAGTCTAGTAAGAGTGCCCCGCAATATCATTTATGATTAACATTATTCTTTTAGAAATCCTATGGCTCTAGTCCAAACAACGTATCAAGACCCTAATATATCTAATCAAGGCAAAAACATCATGGAAGATCACTTTAACCAAAAGCAGATAGCATATCAAACCTACCTGAATCTAGAACATGATTTCAATCAAATGAACATGGTGAGTAAGACTCTCATTGACCTAGTTCTTTCAATAGGAGAGTTGATAGAGTTATCTAGACAAGAGAATCCATGTTTTGACCCATTTGTACAACCCACTTTGATAGATAACTTGATGCACATGCCCGTTATTGAAGAAGTGTCTTTAGCCTTTACATAGAATAGTGAACTAAATGTAGTGGACAATGTGAAAAAAATGTCCAATCCTGATCAAAGTGGTACTAATGTATAATAAAATAGCCAGCAACATGTGCCTATAGTTCATCCCATGAGTGGATCATCATATCAGGAAATAAGAGTTTCTACACCCTAACCTCAACCAGTTGTTTCCTCAAGTGTACAACCTATGAGATTAGGTAATCAAACAAATGTCATGCCTCAATGACAAAATGTAATAAACACTACTCCTCCTCAACAAGTAACTAGTAGTATTCCACAATAGTAGACATAATCTAGTGTATCAACATAATAAAGGACAAATACATTGCCACCTCAATCAAGGGTATCGAATGTTCCATCTCACCAGGTAATAATGAGCATACCTCTTCAGTCATAGACTAATATGCCAATTCAAAACCAAGTAATGACTAGTCAATAACACTCAAATTTTAGTCAATGATAGATGTTGAATCTATAACATGTTTTCACTTCTTTATAGGGATTCATGCAACAAGTAGGTCCACATGTTTTTCATGTACCTACTAGACAACCGTTGGTTCAAAATGTGCCACAAATTTAGAGATAGGGTCTTGGACCACAAATTCCCACTCAATAGCAAGGTTTGATTAGTTGGTATCATGTCCCTTTTCAACTACATCAAACACAATATAATTATATCCCTCCATCCCAAACATAAAATCCTCCAAGTCAAACCTTTATCACCAACTCAAACTAGAATATCATGTAACTAATTATGCAATTTAAAGTACATCCTAATCTACGTATGTGTATTCCTAGTCCATTCCCAAACCAAACCAATGTACCCAAATAGGTATATCCATCATACCCCAGTCCAAGTGTCCCACCTGTGACCTGCCAACCATCTACCTAACCCAATATTCTTCCTCAAACCAATGTTCCTTCTAGTTTCTTATCCCAAGAATTACAATAGATGAAGGATACATTTGTTACCATTCAAATGGGTAAACAGATTAAAATGTTTAAATTGGATGAAATATGTTCCTATCTATTCAACATGGAGTATTTGAAGATACCATTTCCTCCAGGATATGATCCATTGAAATTCAACAAATACCAAGTGAAAGGTGACCCTAAGGTTCATTTGACCAAATTCTTTATTTCATGTCAACCAAGGGCATATAGCGACATATACCTTATGTTATTATTTCCAAGAAGCTTGGCTAGGTAAGGCTTGGAGTAGTTTTTAAAGTTGCCTGAAAATTTAGTAATATATTTTGATGATCTTTCTAATAAGTTTGTGTAGCACTTTTACTATAATCTCGAGCATGAGATTTCAATAGTGGACTTAACACAAGCAAAGAAAAAAGATGGTGATAGTTTTTCAAGTTATTTATAGTGATGGAGAGACCTTACAAGACATTTCACCCATAGTTTACTAGATAAATAATTAGCCACTGTGTTTACTAAAAATTTGCATAGTGAGATAGCTTATTAGCTAGAACTATAACGTGCACATACTTTCAAGGAAATCATCAACAAAGGCTTGTTGAATGAGTGAGAACTCATGAAGAAAGGAGTTATCAAGATCAATTCAACTAATTAAAATCAAGGTACCAATTAGGGAAATGTCTAACATCCCATTCAAGCACCAACATCACAACCAGCATAGGCTAATAACCAAGAAAGATCAAAGCAATTTAACCATAATAGGAATGTTATGGGAAATGGAGTAATCAAATCTCATAATGTCCAAATGGTGTAAACATAATATACACCACATTTTCATCTTACTCATACCCATCAACCTCTCTAACCAATACCAAAAGCATAATAACCAAGACCTGCACAACAAATACAATATCTTTTACCATTACAAACCCCTCCTCCTAGGATAACTATGCTTGCACATCGTGTCTTTAATGGACTAGGAGAAACTATTAAGTCTATATTTTATATGTTTACTACTGCTAATAAGATTAGTTGGCCTATACCAAAGCATTATTCGTAAGGCATTCCTTATCCTAATTGGTACCATGAAAATGAATTATATGACTATCATCATGTCAACATGCATAATATATGAAGATGTGTCTAAATCAAACATTTAATTAAGAATATATTGGAGAATGGGGAGATAACATTGGATAATGGTGCTTCCACTTCCAATCTAACTCTTGGGATTTATCAAAACCCCTTTCCCTGACATAATAATTAACATCAACAAAATAATCAGCAACAACAATTGTCAATGCAATAATAAAATCAATAGTATCAAAATTAAAGGTTAAACTAGTAGAATCAACAAAATTAGTAGAAAAACCCACAAAGACATAATAATGGACAAAACCAAGGTCAAAATGGTAACAAATAAGAAACCTACCATGTAGTTTCACATGACTACAATAGGGTTATAGGTCATATTACAGGGGGTAGCATTAATACCATCTCCATTAATCCTAGACCAAACACTAATTAGCCTAGACCATTGCTAAAAAAAAACATTCAACCCAGTTACATTTAAATTAGGACTTGCCATTTTGGACATTATTATGGTTAAATCAAACCAATAAATTAGGACTTGCCATTTTGGACCTTATATCAACAACTCATCCTTGTCGTGTGACCACATGTGAGTGCACTAACAACCAAGACTTGTCTTATTTAGTCCCACACCATTACAAACATTTGTTAACAATAATGGTATAATATTTAATCTTGATTGTGCAATCACAACTTGGAAGTTAAATATTACTATCCTAGGCCCACAACCATCTACCACTTTTCCTGTTATCTAACCAACCATTCAGCCTTGGAATAAACCATTCACTCCTGACCAAGATAAGATGTTTGATATTGTGAAACAAATGTAGAAGACACTAACACAAATTTCTATTTTATATTTTTGGTGAATTTCAATAATCCAAAAAAATATATTGAATAGTTTTTGACCCAATTCACTATTGCTAGTGACATATCCCCTGATAAATTTCAAGCTTTGGTTAAACACCTAGCTGTAGACCAATAAGTTACATTCAACCAAAATGTTCTATCTTCCCTTGGCCTGCTCCATAATAATCCATTATACATATAAGTTTATATAAGATGGCATAAAGTGAAATGTGTCCTTATATACAATGGATTAGGCTTCAACATATTATCTCTAAAGCTCATCAAGCTTCTTAGATACACAATGGTAGATCTCCAACCAAAAATGATGACCATCAAAGCCTATGATAATCAAGAAAGAGAATCACAAGGAACTATTAGTTTGTCAGTTATCATTGGGCCTTTGACCCATGATACACTTTTCCATGTGCCTGATCTTGAGTTATCATATAATATGCTTCTATGTAGGCCTTGGTTACATGAGATTCATGCAGTTCTATCAATGTTGAATGAATGTATCAAGTTTTCCCACTCAGGGATGGAAGTGAATATTCTAGGAGATTTACACCCATATGAACATTGCAAACATATTGAGGCCAAATTTCAAAGCTAAAATTATCAATACAACATGAATCCAAGTTTCAAGTAGGATAAAGTAAAGGCTATACTTTTTAATCCTTCACCAGATAATTATATAGATACTAATACCTTAGATTCCCTTTCCCACATGCCACCTCCTAAAGCTTCTAATCATTTCATCATTTTAGATAATGGACTAGGAGAGTATGTGACCCATGATAGATTTCATATTAACAATCTTCCTCATAATTCAAAAACCTTTGGGTGACCTAAAGTCACTCCATATATGAATTAACAACAAAAGAACATAGATAAGGGACCTGTCATATTTGTACCAACATTTGGCCTAGAAGCTGACCCTCTTGAAGGAGTTGAATCATGGTTATACAATGATAACTAGGATTATTTTTATAAAAGTACAAATTATCCTATTCCCAATAGGATCATAGAGTGTCACAATTATGAAGGAAGAGGCCTCAGATTGAATCAACAAAGAACCATCGAGCCAATTTCCATCATTAAGTATGAAAGAGCTTATGAACTTGGATTTAAACCACCTATGGGTGACCCCACATATATTATTCAAACTCCATCACCCATGATTAGTGAGGAGGATGATGATAGTGAGACAAAGTCCGATCATAACCCCACCTTTGACAACCTAGTTGAAACCAACTTGTTTGATAACAATGCCATTTATACCCTTATCCTGGCCATTCATCATAATCCATTGACATTATATTATCCCTAATTGATAGATTAGGACCAAAAAGAATCCAATCTATCAATTGATGAGTTTTAGAATGATGAGGCATTATGTGACTTTTTAGGCCTTAGAGACAATGTTCCATTAGGAGATCACAAATCAAGATACTCAATAACATTAGATCCTATAACCTATTTTAGAGAATGAGTGAACACCCTTATCCAAAATAAAATAAGTAAAACATTGAGGTCCCAAAGAGAAAACCTCTTTAAGGCACTTTCTGACCAGGGAAAAACTAAATATAAAGGCCAGTCTAGTAGTGAAAACCTATTTTAGGAACCATTAGATGGGGGTTTCATTTTTCTTCAAATTTATACCAAGAGACCACCAATGATGAACTTACCTATGGATCTGAGTTTAGCTTTAAGTAATAATAATTATTTGATCAAATTCTTCAAAAATTTCTAATTGTTTTTATCACATGGCTAGATATCCAATTAAGGGACTCAGATTCATCATGCCTGGGATAAGTTTATGAGTAAGTCCTAACAGAGGGCTCTAACATAATTCAATAGTTTAAGTTGTTACCTACTATCCTATAAGATGGTTTGACCCTTCTAGTCAAGGATACAATAGAGGTAAATATCAAGACTCTATCAGACCTAAAATGGATAAAATTAGGTGCATCCCTCACTGAGGAGGAACATGACATCTTTATAGCTCTATTGAGAGAATTCATAGATATCTTTATATGGGCCTATTCTAACATGCTAGGTTTAGACCTTTCCTTGATTTTACACCACCTTATGGTTAATCATGATGCCAAATTGATAAAATAAAAGCTACGTAAGATGTATCCTTGCATTATTGTATTAGTAAAGAAAGAGTTGGAAAAACTCTTAAAAACAAGATGTATCTGATCCATTGATTACTCAGAATAAATATCTAATGTGGTACATGTTAGTAAAAAACCTGAAGGGATTGTTTCTATGCAAAATTGCTTTCTACATTCAAAGAAGAATAAAGAAACTGAGGGAAATGGTCAAGGCTAGAAGTACCTGATAAAGTCGTGCGCACCGAAATCAGACGTTGGAAGATTCTCCTCTTTGGCTGTGGAGGAATGACACCTGCGAAGAAAAGGCTAAAACACGGAAAAAATGTTAGTCAAAGATATGGTGGGCTGTCAGGCGAACGCCCGATCCCGAAAGTACGAAGACTTCCTAGAAGGATATCAACCCACTGATAAAAAAGCAGAATATTGGATGAAAGTAGATAATAATGACAGAAATAAATGACAAAAAAATAAAAGTGCGTACCTGATATGCAGCACTATTCTGCACAGTCGCCGGCGTCAGTCTCTGTGGTGCCGGCGTCTGTTAGGGAAGGTGCCGACGTCAGTTAAGGTGCCATCGTCAGTCGGGGTAGTGACCGGCGTCGGTAGGGGCAGGTTCTGGAAAAGTCTGAACAGGTTCGGGACAGGGTCTGAGAGAGTCGGGACAGGGTCTGGGCAAGGTCTGAGAGAGTCGAGACAGGGGCAGGGATGTAAACGAGGGATGCTAGGTCTGAACAGAGTCGGGACAGGGTCTGGGCAAGGTCTGAGAGAGTCGGGACAGGGTCTGAGAGAGTCGGGACAGGTCTGAGAGAGTCGGGACAGGGTTTTGAAGAATCGGGATGATAGAACTGATAAAGAATAACCAAGGAAGAAATAAAACAAGTAAAATAAATACTTACCTGCCAGAAGACGTGATGAAAGCCATAGTTGGAATTGTCTGTGCAGTGCCAGATTGAGTGCAGATTGGTTAATGCCGAGAGTGTTGATCGCAAGAGTGTTGATGTCAGAGTTCGCAGGTTGGTTGAATGATTGCTCGGGTTCGATTGATCAGCGTTTCGAATGTCGTTCGGGGATAGCATTCGGGATTGGGTCTCGAATGGTTGGCGGAGGTTGATGAAGGCGAGAGACGGTTCTAGAGATGGTTCGTCAACCATTTCGGGAAACCGAATGATAACTGGTAACGGATAACGGCAAGGTGACCGACGTCGGCAGGATTGCCGACGTCGGCCGATAGGTGACCGACATCGGTGACATCGGCCGGGTAAAGACCGTCATCGGCAGATGCATAATGGGGATAGAGTCTAGCTTTAGCTCTGTGCTCATTTCTACATGCTGCCAGGGTCAAGGTTGGTGGAACAAGTGATCGGCAAGGGTTCAATAGGCGAAGAAGAATAAGACGGGGAATGACCAGGGGAGTCGACACGATTTCAGTGTCTACATTTGCCCCTTTTTGTCTTGTTGGTTGTTCTGGATGAACTGCAAGACAAAAATAGGAGTGAGTGCCCCAGGTGAGGGATAAGGTTGATTTCATCTTGTTGGTTGTTCGAATGAACTGCAAGACAAAAACAGGAGGGATTGCCCCAGGTGAGGGATAAGGTATTCCCACTCAAAGCAGGAGTCGAGGGAAGGGAACCGAGAATCGGGTGCTGATTTGATAAAGAGTGGATGAAAAAGGGGTGAGGGTGAATGCGGAAAAAGTCGTGATTGCGCGCATACCACTGCACGAGATGGTCAGGCCAAAGTGTCACAGGTCAAGGGTCGAGGAGTGCCAAAATTGAAGTAACCAGGCCCCAGCATTTAGTCGTCTGTTGATCGGGTCACTCAATCTAAGCTGAAGCTCCAAATGGGTCATCGCGTTCCAGGTATCCCGGGCTCAGGAAGTGCTCCCAGAAAACATGAAAAAGCCACAAGTAGTAGGGATCAACCGGCTTGCGATCCTATACTTGCGAAGGGTCAAAAATAGTCTGCAGACAATTCTGCTAACCAGTCATGAGGTAGCATACATGCAAAAACAACCAAGGCAACAATGTCTTGGAAGTGGTCGAGGTCGGAGGAGATAGGAATGATCTCCAATGGTTGGTGGTCGATGGATGGATGAATGGATGAAAGGATGCGGCCGAGCTAACCCCAGAAGACCCCATGTCAACTGAGTGCTGCCTACATAGCCCTGGTGATAGGGCCTCAGGCCGATGTAGTTCTCCCGAGAAGGGAGGAAGGGTCAAAGGGATGGAAATGGGTCATGGTGAAGGGTAAGGTTATGGTTAAAAGAAGGAAAGAAGGTTTGTCCATCAGAGAGATGAACAAACGAGAATGGTTGAGCTAACCCCAGAAGACAGTCGTATCATCTGAGTGCTGCCTACATAGCCCTGGTGATAGGGCCTCAGACCAATGTAGTTCAGACAAAGGGTCCGAGTGGTAGATAGGTGGTTAAAATGGTTGATAGATTGGTCATGGTTATGATGAAATGATGAGGAAAAAAAATATGTTGCAGCCTTTTCCAAATGGTGTATTCTGCAACATTGGTTGATGGGTTTTTCATCCCTAGCAATATTCCATATTCGTGATGGATGTATGCTAAAAATGAATTGAGGTCTATTTATGCTTCAACAAGTATTGGTTTATGCTGAACATAAATTGGGTCAGGTCGATAGTTTCCATGTGTATTGGTGTCCATAGAAACTAAGGTGAATAGGCTAGGTCATGTTGATGGTCTGAAAAGAGAGGTGAGCTGAGTCGATTGACAAGTGATGAAGGTGAATGTGACCAAAGTGCAGAAGAAGTGAAAAGCATATTGCTCTTTCATTGACAAGGACCAAAAAGATAGCATAGATAGGGGTTATGAGAACTAAGAGCCCCATTCATGCGTGACGTCGTTGACCATAGTTATGTTAGAGCGGTAATCGAATCACTTAGACATTAAAGTGAGCTCGAAGTCCCTTGAGCAGGTAATAGGAGGAGGAAAGAGGGTAACCCATTTTAAGAGCAGAGATAACTTTGCCCCTTTTTATAGGAGACCCTGAGACAACTACAAGCCAAGTCCGTGACTCGTTTTTTTTTTTTTTTTTTTTTTTTGGCGCAGACTGATCAATGCGGGAAGCCTGCATAGAGATGTCATTTGCTTGGTGGTCAGTTTGTGAAGCTGATCAATGCGAGAAGCTTCTAAAATAATGCTATTTATTGCCAGATTAGTCATAGCCATCCTTCGAGGGAGTGGTCTAGATTTTTGTTTAATATAAAGGCTTTTGAATAGCTGTCCTTCGAGGGAGCAGTCTATTTATTACAGCAATGATAGTACAGCTGTCCTTCGAGGGAGCAGTCTGTTTGTTTGATTTTGATATTGATATAGTGACCATGGATATGTTTTGACATCTTGATTTGTTTTTATAGAAATGTGAGTCATGGACAAGATTATAGAAGGTCAAGGGCTCCCTTTTATTAGGACAAAGCATCCATACATCATAAAAGGGTTATAGGAATTTGTTAAGAGGAATAGGGTTGAAAGGAAGTAGGATTAAAGAGGACGGGGATTGCTCAAGGGACGAGCTCAAGTTAAGTGTCAAGTGGACGAATACTCGACTAGCAGTAGAACGGTCGCAGATGCAACGCATTAAGAGGCTCAGGTTCTGGGCGTCCATCAAGAGAAGACAGACGGTAAGTCCCTGATCCATACTTGTGCATGATAATAAAAGGTCCGAGCCAATTAGGAGCAAACTTGGCTCGTTTACTTCGCTCCATGTTGGTCACGTGTTGATTCTCTTTGAGGACGAGGTCTCCGATGTTGAAATCTCGTTCTCGCAGATTTTTGTCATAGGCGTGCTTGATGCGATGTTGATAGACATGGAGATGATTAAGGACAGCAAGATGGCGTTCGTCAAGTAACTCAAGTTGAGCTAAGCGATCTTGATGAAAGTCATCGTTGGAAAGGATATCATGTAGAGAAATGCAGAGAGACGGGATCTATACTTCAAGAGGTAAAACAGCCTCTGTTCCGTACACGAGAGAAAAAGGGGTAGCACCCGTAGAGGTTCGGATGCTAGTGCGGTAAGCCCACAAAGCGAAGGGAATGTGAATGTGCCAATCCTTGCCTGTGTCACTGACCACTTTCATGAGAATTTTGGTGAGAATTTGTTGGAAGCCTCGGCCTGCCCATTTGCTTGTGGGTAGTAAGGCGAAGAGAAACTGAGTTTGATGCCGAAGGAGTCACATAGCTTTTGGACAGTTTTGTTTTTGAAGGACTTACCGTTATCAGTGATGATTTTATGAGGGACACCGAAACGACAGATGATGTGGGTGTTGATGAAGTCGACGATCTTGTCGGCTTTTGTGGAGACGAGAGGAATGGCTTCCACCCACTTGGTGAAATATTCAGTGGCTGTGATGATGGATTGATGACGAAGAGACGAATGAGGGTTAATCTCACCGATGAGATCTAAACCCCACTAAGAAAAAGGCCAGAAATCTTGAGCAATTTGTAAGGCGTGACTAGGGAGATGAAGCAAGTTAGAGTGCTGCTGACACTTGATGCAACGCCGAACATAATTGCTACAGTCTTGATGAAGGGTAGGCCAATAATAGCCCAGACGAAGGATGCGCTTGGCAACCGAATTTCCACTAAAATGTCTGCCACAAATCCCGTCGTGGACTTGCTGGATGGCGTGAGATGCTTCAGTGGAGGTGAGACAATGAAGAAGGAGGCCGTCGAAGCCTCGCTTATAGAGAAGACCCCCTAGCATGGTATAGCGAGCAGTACGCTTGATAAAAGCTCATCGTGCATTACTAGAGAGGTTGGGAGGAATGATAGAGAGAGATAAGAAATCCACAAGTTGCTTATACCAAGCATCTTGTGGGCTTGGGTCTATAGTGTTGACATGATGAATGTGAGGAGAGATATATGAAGGCAACGACACATGACACACCGTGACAAAAAGTCTGGATGTAGATGAGGAAGATGGGATATGTGAAGCGAGAGAAGCCATAGTGTCAGCAAACTTGTTCGTGGATCGAGGAATAGTCTACAGGAGGAAATGATCGAAAGATGCAAGGAGAATGTTAGCACGGTTTTTGTACCTTTGCAAAATGTCATTTTTACAGAGGTATGAACCGTTGACCTGATTGACGATGAGCTGCGAGTCGCCGAAGATGTTGATGGACTTGATGCTGAGAGAGAGGGCGGTCTGAAGTCCCAAAATTAAGGCCTCATATTCGGCCATATTATTGGTACAATCAAAGTCGAGTTTAAAAGATAAAGGCATGGGCTCCCCTTCGAGTGGGATGAGAATGACCCCAGCACCTCCACCTAGTTGACATTTGGATCCGTCAAAGAACATAGTCATCTGATAGGTGGTGTCGTCGGAGGAAAGCACAGCGATAGACTCGTCAGGGAATTCACACTGCGAAGGTTGAGTGTCAGGAAGAGGGGCATCTGCTAGTTGATCAGCGATGGTTTTCCCCTTGATAGATTTCTGCTGGATGAATTTGAGATCGAACTCAGCAAGCAGCATGAGCCACTGAGCCATACGTTGATTCTGATATGGCTTGGAGTGCATATACTTGAGAGGATCAGTGTGGGTGATGACAAAGGTTTTGTGACTGAGAAGATAGTGGCGAAGCTTAGTAGCAGCAAAGACTAATGCCAAATAGAGTTTCTCGATATGGGTATACCGAGTTTCATAGTCGACCAGTGTTTGGCTGATATAATAAACGGCTTGCTCACGGTGATGCTCATCTCGGTGCGCGATCATGGCACCTAACGAATGGTGAGTGGCTGAGATATAAAGGTAGAAGGGTTGGTCGTCTTTAGGTGGAATGAGAACTGGTGGAGAGACCAGATAGCATTTTAAGGCTTCAAAAGCCTCTTGACAGTCCTTATCCCATGTAAAAATGACGTCCTTCTTAAGGAGATGATGAAAAGGTTGGCAGCGGTCAGAAAGCTGCGAGATGAAGCGACGAATGGATTGGAGCTTGCCTTGCAAACTGTGAAGCTGCTTGAGATTGGTCGGGGGAGGCATTTCGAGAATAGCGCGAATCTTGGCGGGATCTATCTCGATGCCACAGAAGGAAACGATGAAGCCGAGAAGCTTGCCAGAGAGGACCCCAAAGACACATTTCTTGGGGTTAAGACGGACATTGTACTGAAGAAGACGAGAAAAGATGATGTTGAGAATGGTCAGATGGTCACGGTGAAATTTGGATTTGCCGAGAAGGTCATCCACATAGTCCTCCATGATTTTGTGGAGGAGATCATGGAAAATGTAGGTCATGGCACGCTGATAAGTGGCGCCTGTGTTCTTTAAGCCGAAAGGCATGACTCGATAGCAAAAAGTCCCCCATGGGGTGATGAAAGTAGTCTTGTGCTGATCTTCCAGAGCAATCAGGATTTGATTGTATCCTGAAAACCCGTCCATAAGAGATAGCATCTCATGGCCGATCGTAAGATCAACGAGCTGGTCAATGTTAGGAAGAGGAAAGTCATCTTTAGGACAGGCTAGATTAAGGTCACGATAGTCTGTGCAAATCCGAATCCCCCCAGTTGCCTTGGTGACTGGGACGATGTTAGAGACCCACTATGGATAATCGATGGGCTGGATTAAGGAGACAGAAAGGAGACGCTGAAGCTCTTCCTTGACAAGGAGGGCAACGCGAGGATGCATCTTTCGAAGCTTTTGCCTGACAAGCTTAGCCTCTGGTTTGGTGACAATGTTATGGGTAACGATGGTGGGGTCGATGCCAGGCATATCACTGTAAGTCTAGGCAAAGGCCTTGCTATGGTCGGAGAGGAACTGGGTATAGTCAAGCTGCTCCTGAGCGTCTAAAGATTGGCCGATCTTTAAGACATGAGGAACATTAGAAGAAGGAAGGTTGATGTCAATGGTTGATTCATTTAACATAACTTGGGTCTCAGAAGGGAGGGAGCGCTGGATGAAAGAATCATCAGTGCCCATGTAGGAAAGAATGGCGTCATCATCAACGCAGTGAACAGTGTGAATGGTTGCCGACTCATCTTCGATCATGGTGGGAAGAATGAGAGGGAGAGACTTGGATACCCCATTGAGCTGATAAGTCAAGGGGTCCATGCGGATGGTGTTTATGGAAAAAAAAAACTAGGAGGAATGGAAATCACTGACTCCGTAGGTGAAGGTGGCGAAATAGGCGAGTGTGGAGGAGATTGGTCAAGGATTGGTTCAAGATAAAGGTCTACAGGGTCTTGAGTGGGGTCGTGATATCCCAGACCATACCGTTTCTTGGCGTCGTCATCATTGAGCGGTTGGATAGGCTGATGGGAGCCCTACTCATAGCGTCCGAAACCAAAACCCTTCCATGCACACCTGTAAAGGTAAGTATGTGCAAAGGCGGGGTTGCCAAGAAATGAAAAATATGATGTGAAAGGTTGGGGTGAAGAAAGAGGATTACCGTTAGTAGGAGCTTGATTAAGCCCTCCATAGACGAGGTTGGTGCGGAGGTGAGGGGGACCATAAGGTATGATCATCCCGATCTGATGGTCGTAGCTGGGGCTGTGATGAAGGCGTCCATACTCTTGTGGAGTTTTGAACATGTCTAAAGCCAGCAAGCGATACTCTCCCAATGAAAGTCTTTGGAAGACGTCTTCCATGGGGTCTGTGGTTGTCGCTTGAAGGGGAGGTGTAAGGGCGACCGCCTGTTGCGAACTGGTCGAAGCTTCCGCAGATGGAGGTGGTGCCGGGGTTGACGGCTTGATAGGAATGAGGACATCGTTTGGACGGTAGGTGGTATTGCATGTTTTGAAAGGCGAATGGTCAGCGGGAATGGTGTGGACTTGTTCGTCATGCTCAAACTTCACACAACGGTGCAGGGTGGAGGGGACACAGGCCATGGCGCGGATCCAGGGTCAGCCCAGCAAGATGTTGTATTGGAACTCTCCTTCGATGATGTAGAAGAGCTCCAGGACTGTGCGTGGACCAACGCGGATATGAAGGATGACTGTGCCAATGGTCGTGGCAGTAGTGTCATTAAAAGAGCGTAAGATCACGTCAGTTTTGGAGACGCAATTCTTGGGAAGAGCCAACTGATCAAAGGCATGAGTGGAGATGATGTTGATGCTAGCGCCCCCATCGATCATAACGCATTTAATGCGTGTCCGATCGATGTAGGCAGTGATGAAGAGGGCGGCATCCTGATCTTCCGTGTTGGGTGTGGGAATCTCAGAATCATTGAATGTTATGGAGGCAACAGGGGCTAAGGAGTGGACAAGGGCAGCAAGTGGCTGGGGATCCTCAGGTTAGACCTCCGCTGCTTGCAGGGCTTGGATGAGGGCCTGACAATGTTGGGGTGAGGTTTGGACGAGATCGTAGAGGGACATCTTCACAGGCGTCTGGTGAAGCTGTTTCAACATGGAGTCATGGATTGGTCCGGAAGAGGAAGAAGAAGAAGAGGGTTGAGGCGCGCCAAGGATAGAAATCTTAGGCTTAGGCGGTTGAGGTGGATTGACAAAAGGGTAGGTCCAAGGAATGGCGGCTTTTTCTTTCGCCTTATCCTTTTGTGACCTAGTGGTGATGTGAATGGCATTGATTTCAAAGATGGGAGGTGAAGATGATGAAGGGGTTGTAACAGGTTGATGAGATGTGGATGGGTTTGAAGAGGTTGAAGGGTTATGAGAAGGAGTCGGGGGGCGGTCGAAAGTGTCCTCGAAGAGAAGAGTGTCTTTCTCCAGATAACGACGAATGACAGCCTTGAGGGCACAGCAAGTCTCGGTGTCATGTCCTGGTGTACGATGATATAAACAAATCTTCGTGTCATCGAACCAGGAAGGTTTAGACCTGAGAGGTTGAAAGGGCTTGATGGGTGGAAGAGTTATGCTAGAATTTTGCAAAAGTCGTTGCAAGATCAAAGAGTATGAGCCCACTAAAGGGTCAATGCTCATCGATGTATGTAATGTCGGTGACTTTTGCTTGGGCGAAATGGGAGGGGGTTTTCGTACCACCTTCTGGGTTGATGGTGCGATGACAGGCGGAGACGGTACACTCTTCGTGAGAGGTATCACCCTTTTGGGAGAGGGTAGGCTAGTGGTAGGTAAAGGAAGCAAAGGAGGCAACCGGTTTTGGTTAGAGGTTGAAGCGGGAAGGACTCTGGTTAAGGTTGAAGGATGCGGGCCCAAAATGGAGGGCAATGGTGACGGAAGAGGAGGCGTTCACCTCTGTGGTTTGGCAGTCTTTTGTGATTTGGGTTGAAGACTACTATTAGTTGAAGTCTGGGTTAAGTCCACCTTCACTTGTGGATGAGTGAGGTTGGAGACGGGGCGAACGCCAAGTGGTTTGATAGGTTTAGGTGGAGTAGATGAGGGTTTTGGTTTTGATGAAGTTGATGAAGATGTAGACGGTTTGGAAGTGGAGATCTGATTTTTGTTGATAGTCTTAGGAGGTTCTGCCATGGGAGGATTAGCAGCATGAGATGAGAGGGCCCGGGCTTGTTGAAGAGCTGTGAGACGGTCCCACAATCCCTGATGTTCCACTTTCCTAGAAGGGAGAAGTTTGAGTCTCTCCACTAGTCGGGAAAATGACTGAGAAGATGTGGGATGAGGTTTAGGCTCTTGAGAAGATACCAATGGTTGTGGGACTGAAGGTGAGACGGGTGTAGTAGTCTCGGGCCCAAAGCATGGTGAAGTTGTGATAGGTTCATGTTTGGTTGGAGATGAAGGAGAGATAGGTTCTTCCCTGGGTGGAGAAGAAATTGGAGAATGAGGCTCCTCAAGCGGGTAAAGAGCAGGGATGATAGTGCCCTCCACTTGTGGTCGAGGAGTAGGAAAGGTTGGGTCCTCCATGGGAAGCAAGAAGGAAGATGGTGAAACCGGCGGTGCTGGTAAGGTCGAGGCGTCCTCCAAAATGAGAGAAGTTGAGGGAGAACTAGCCAGAGAAAGAGGTTCGTCCACATGTGATGGACTGATGGATGAACTCACCTCTTGGGGTTGGTTAGAAATGAGGGGCGAGACCGTATTGACTGTTCGAATATTATGTTCATGGGTATTGTCAGTCAAGGTCTGGACGTTGTTTTGGGTTGGTGGATGATTAGGGAATGGTTGTTTGAAGATATCGATACCCTGATTAGGAGGGGCATTAGGATTGTCGAGGATGAGGTCACCCTTTTCCAACATGTCTTGAACTATGTTTTTAAGGGTTTTACAGTTGCCCGTGTCATGAACTTTAACACGGTGATAGTGGCAGAAGTCATTCTCCCTATACCACGCAGGGATGGCGCGTGAGGGATCAAATTGTGGTGGAGGTCAGATCTGAGGGAGATTGATGGCCCCTTGTTTGACGAGTTTTTCCAGCACAGACGCGTACGATTCTCCAAGTGGAGTAAACTGTCGCTGTATGTATCTCTGCTGAAATTGGTGAGTGGCGCTCATGGACGTGGATGGTTCAGGTTGATTAGTTGAAGGCGAAGAAGAGGAAGATATAACAACCACAGCATTTGCTAAAGCTTTAGATTTAGGATTGGACGAGGAGGGCTTAGAAGAAGGGTCATTGGTTTTGGAGTTGGGATTCTTACTCCGCAACTTGACTTTATTCTCCTCAATGGCACGTAACTCAAGTTTACGAGCCATCGTGAAGGCTTCATCAAAAGTGCAGAAGGTTTGAACCCTCAAGGTAGAAGAAATATGTTTAGCGCAGGCTTGAGAGAAAAGTTCAATAAGCTCAGGCTGAGGTAAGGAAAATGAAAGTTGATTGATAAGGCTCCTCCACCGAGCGACAAAATCAGCAATAGATTCATCCTCGAACTGGCGAATAGAATAGAGGTCTGTGATAGAGACCTTCTTGGTGATATTGATGGAGAAATGATCGAGGAAGAGCTGGGCCAGCTGAGTGAACGTGAGGATGGAATGGCTGGGAAGAGAGCTGTACCAGTCAAGTGCAGCACCTGAGAGAGACATGGGAAACGTGCGTAAGAGCAACGCATCGTCGTGGGCGATAAGGTAACAGGCATGTCTGAATGCCCGTAAATGTTGTTGTGGGTCTTCCTTGCTTTGGAAACGAGAAAACTTAGGAAGTTCCCACTGGCTGGGATATGGTCTGATGGGGACAAAAGGATGGATGGGCTCATTACAGATTTGTTCGTACGAGAGAGTGTTGCGTGAGCCAGTAATGGAGGTCTCTAGGTTGGACATTTTATCCATCAGCATCTTGATAATATCTACTGACGGATTGGCGGGTGGAGCACCTCCTAGATTGTAAGGTGCTTGAAAGAGGCTGGAAGAGGTATACGACGTAGTCAGTTGTACCAATAAGGGCGCAACGTACGGATGACTAGTCGTAGGGACAGAAGAAGTGACTAAAGATGGTTGGATGGAAGGTATGGCTAGGTTTGATGTTGTCATGGGAGGTTGGTTAGAGGTAACATGGGCTAACGGATGGGTAGCCACCCTAGTGTTGATAGGAGTAAGGGTGGGCAGAATAGAGACGACCAGGTTTTGAAAGGGGGTAGAAAGTGGTTGAGTGGACTGAGATTGATTGGGGGCCAAAACCCCGGTGAAAGTGGGCCCAACGATGGAAGGAGAGGCCACACTTGGATGGTTGGTGAAAGGTTGGTCATTGGTTGAGGCAACAGCCTAGGTGTCTAAGGGTTGGACTACAGATGTCGTTGATACGGCCGCAGTCACGAGGAGAGAAGTCGGCATTCCATAAATTGGATTGCCAAAGGGGTCTCGCGTTTGGCTATTCGCAAGATAGTGTTGAAGGGCTTTGGTATTGAGGTCCAAGAATCATGCGAAGTCTTGGTCCCCTTCTGGAATAATAGGCGTTCGGGTCGGAGATGGTCTGGTAGGAGTTCTTTCAGTTTCCGAGTTGAACTCCATTATAGGGTTGGTTGTAGGCGGGGTAGATGGAAGAGGATGATGCCTCACGTGATCGACTAGAGCCTTGGCTTGTCTACGAGTCAGAACCATTCAAGGCAAAGAAGAATGTCCTCACAAGCTCAAACAAGCAGATAAGAACCAAAAAGATGAAGACACAAGCAGATCCTAAAACCCTAGAAGTAAATTATTAGGATTATAGTGGCTTATGCCTTAGAATGTGTGTAGAGGAAGATTGGCTTTGTGAGTCAGGTCCTAGAAGAAGCAGTCTATGGATGGTTTCGGGTTTTGTTATGGTGCTCAAGAAATCTGTGTTAGCTTCCGTACAGGCCTGGTGCTAAGGAGCAAGCTCCCCTCACTTCACGATTCCAGTGGTTAGCTGGTTTCGCTTAGCCAAAATATACTTCCACTAGAGTTTATCCTCCGCCAGAGAACGGAGTGGGCTTCCCCCTTGGTGATGAAATCCAAGTAGGGTCACCGGGACGGGTAAGGTATCCGCTGGGGGATGAAATCCCAGTCGGGCCTTGTCTCAGGTAAGTTTTATGTTTGTTTTGTGCAGGTGGTTTGGTCGTGTAACATCAAGTGATCTAGATTAATTCAATATGCGGTTTAATTACTATGTGTGGTCTAAAAGATGCAGGCAAACAGAGATGAATGCAAAGTATTTTAATGCCCAAGTCAAAATGTTTGTTCGTATGAAGACGAATGGAGAAAGAGTCGAAGGATATGAGTTTTAGCTAGTCTAGAAGTGCAAGAAAGAAAGAAATGTTCATTTTAGTTCTGCTTATGATGTCGTTTAAGAAGAGACGAAAGGAGGCAAAAAGGAAGAAACCTAATGCACCTAAATGAACGAAAGAAAGAAAGAACCCAAGGAGGACCTAGGGTCCCACCGGGCGTGCCAGAATGTTTCTATGCAAAATTGCTTTCTACATTCAAAGAAGAATAAAGAAACTGAGGGAAATGGTCAAGGCTAGAAGTACCTGATAAAGTCGTGCGCACCGAAATCAGACGTTGGAAGATTCTCCTCTTTGGCTGTGGAGGAATGACACCTGCGAAGAAAAGGCTAAAACACGGAAAAAACGTTAGTCAAAGATATGGTGGGCTGTCAGGCGAACGCCCGATCCCGGAAGTACAAAGACTTCTTAGAAGGATATCAACCCACTGATAAAAAAACAAAATATTGGACGAAAGTAGATAATAATGACAGAAATGAATGACAGAAAAATAAAAGTGCGTACCTGATATGCAGCACTGTTCTGCACAGTCGCCAGCGTCGGTCTCTGTGGTGCCGGCGTCGGTTAGGGAAGGTGCCGACGTCGGTTAAGGTGCCGTCGTCGGTCGGGGTAGTGACCGGCGTCGGTAGGGGCAGGTTCTGGAAAAGTCTGAACAGGTTCGGGACAGGGTCTGAGAGAGTCGAGACAGGGTCTGGGCAAGGTCTGAGAGAGTCGGGACAGGGGCAGGGATGTAAACGAGGGATGCTGGGTCTGAACAGAGTCGGGACAGGGTCTGGGCAAGGTCTGAGAGAGTCAGGATAGGGTCTGAGAGAGTCGGGACAGGTCTGAGAGAGTCGGGACAGGGTTTTGAAGAATCAGGATGACAGAACTGATAAAGAATAACCAAGGAAGAAATAAAACAAGTAGAATAAATACTTACCTGCCAGAAGACGTGATGAAAGCCATAGTTGGAATTGTTTGTGCAGTGCCGGATTGAGTGCAGATTGGTTGATGCCGGGAGTGTTGATCGCGAGAGTGTTGATGTCGGAGTTCGCTGGTTGGTTGAATGATTGCTCGGGTTCGATTGATCAGCATTTCAAATGTCGTTCGGGGATAGCGTTCGGGATCGGGTCTCGAATGGTTGGCGGAGGTTGATGAAGGTGAGAGACGGTTCCAGAGACAGTTCGTCAACCGTTTCGGGAAACCGAATGATAACTGGTAACGGATAACGGCAAGGTGACCGACGTCGGCAAGATTGCCGACGTCGGCCGATAGGTGACCGACGTCGGTGACATCGGCCGGGTAAAGACCGTCGTCGGCAGATGCATAATGGGGATAGAGTCTAGCTTTAGCTCTGTGCTCATTTCTACATGCTGCCAGGGTCAAGGTTGGTGGAACAAGTGATCGACAAGGGTTCAATAGGCGAAGAAGAATAAGACGGGGAATGACCAAGGGAGTCGACACGATTTCGGTGTCTACAGGGATCATAATCTATACTAATTTTTGAGACATCAAAAAAGCTTGTCTTAAAGGTGATTTTCCATTTCCTGATATTGACATGATCTTTGAATCCATAGTAGGTTATGAAATGCTTTCACTCATGGATGTCTTTTCAAGATATAACCAGATCTGAATATCACTAGAAGACTAAATAAAACAATGCTCACCACTCCATGAAAAACATTTTATTATCAAGTAATGCCATTTGGCCTTAAGAATACTAGAAATACATATCAAAGGGTTATGACTATCATATTTTATGATATGATGCATGATATTATTGAAGACTATGTTGATGACATATTAGGAAAATCTAAAACCAAGGTCGACCATCTAGCAGTGTTGCATAAGATATTTGAAAGATTACAGGAGTGTAAAGTTAGACTCAATCCAAATAGATGTGTGTTTAGTGTAACTTCAATAAAATTACTTGGCTTCATCATGTCTCATAGAAGTATTGAAGTTAATTCGACTAAAGTTCATGCTATAACCGAGATGCTACCACCAACTAATTTAAAGTAACTCCATAGCTTACAGGGTAAGATATAGTCAATTCAATGCTTCATCTCTCATTTATAAGATAAGTTCCATCTATTTACACACCTTTAGAACATTGGAGTTACATTTCACTGGGATGATCACTACCAAATAGCTTTTCAACAACTCAAAGACTATCTTCTTAATCCACTTATTTTATTACCTCCTATGCCAGGAAATCCATTATTGTTATACCTATCAGCTACCAACCATGCTCTGGGGACACTCTTAGCTCAATATGATGACAATCTAAATGAGCATGCTATATAATACCTAAGTCATACCTTGGTACATATTAAAATAACTATGCACCTATTAAATTTTTTTGTTTTAGCATGGCCTTTACAGCTCAGAAATTATGCCATTACATGTTGAATCATAAGACCATGGTCATTTCAAATGTAGATCCACTTGAGTATCTACTATATAAAATTATTTTGCAAGCTAGAATGGCTAATTAGGTCATGCTTATCAGTGAGTTTGATATAGAATATTTCAATCAAAAGGTAATCAAGGGACAAGTTCTTACATATCAATTTGTTGAAGCACTTCTCACAGACATACCGCTCACATTTCAATTTCTTGATGAATCCATAATGACCATCATTGACCCACCCTTTGATGAGTAACCCTAGAAGCTATATTTTTATGGTTCATTTACTACACATGGATCAGGGGTAGGCCTATTATTTATTATGCCATAGGGGGATCTAATCCCTAAATCATTCAAAATCAGCTTTCCTTGTAAAAATAACATGGCTCAATATGAAGCACTTGTTACAGGGATTCAATAAGTAATACATTAGAATATATCTCATCTTCAAGTTTATGGTGATTCTTAGTTAATCATCAATCATGTCAAATACCATTTTTAGACCAAAGATGACAAGTTGGTTCCATATAAAGCCATGGCCGACACTCTTAAGTAATAAATTATCAACATTCAGTTTGAGCACATACTAAGGGATAGTAACAAAACTATAGATGCCATGGATATTATTGGCTCTCTAATTTGATAAATAGATAAAGTTAGAGATTATCAATTCCTCATCAAGAATTTATCAACATTGACTCATTAACCTTCAACCATTGTAATGATTTGTGATATTATTGGTCATAATTCTATCTAGTAACTAGACCTCTACATCTACCTTCATGACCAAGTCCTACCACCTAACCTATCTCAAAAATAAACCAAAGCCTTCATTCATCATTCCACTCATTATATTCTACTTAGTTCCACCCTTTACTATCATAGTTTTGATGGAACTCTGCTTCGTTGTTTAACTTTAGAAGAGTATACACTAGTGTTAAGAGAAGTTGATGAAGGAGTATGTGGCACTCATTCTAGTAGGGTAGTATTGTCCAAAAAGCTCTTATGTATTGGTTATTATTAGCCCACAATGAATGCAAATTCCACTATATATTTAAAAAAGTGTGACAAATTCCAACGACATGTTAATCTAATTCATGCCCCAACAAAAACTCTAAAATCAATGTTGACACCATGGCCATTTTATACATAGGGACTTGACCTCATTAGGAATATTAACCCCACTTCATCTAGTGGACATAAACATATCCTTACCACCACCAAATATTTCACTAAGTGGGTTGAAGCTATACCTCTCACTTATGTGATTGGAAAGCAAATTTCTAAATTTATCTTCAACCATCTCATTTGCCACTATGGTATCCCATCTAAAATTATATCTGGTAATGGAGGATCATTCAAGAACAAAGATGTAGACTACATAGGTACTGAATATAACATCACACAATATTTTTCTATAACATATTACCCTCAAGGTAATGGCCAAGTTGAGGCATCCAACAAAACCATTGTCAATATTCTCAAAAATATTGTCAATGATGTCGATTGTGAATAGTACTTTCAAATACTCCCTTCCCTTTGGGAATACCATACCAATCATCATACCCCCATAAGAGCCGCTCCATACTCACTTATTTATGGTATTGAAGCCATCCTTTCCATTGAGGTCAAGTTACCTTCGCTACGTATATCTTTCAAACATGTCTGAGATGATCATGACTATTGAGTAACCCACCTACAAGATTTAGACCTACTTGATGAGAAATGCACAACCATGCTCAACTATCTTCAAGCATATTATAATTGAATCAAAGGCCACTATAATCAGCATGTTAAGTATATAATATTTAAACTTGGTGATCTTGTTCTTAAAGAAAACCAAAGGAATACCACTGCTAAGAATAAGCATATAGGGAAATTCAAACCAAAATAGATAGGCCCTTTCATCATTACTATAGATTATAGATTAGGGGTATACAAGCTTACCACACCAGACAAATATGAACTTCTAGAGCCGATGAATATTATTCATCTCGAGTGGTACTATGCTTGAGCATTAAGATGTATTTTTAGTAAGGACCATTTTAGTTATTCCATTTTATTACTATTCTTTTTTGGATAAATATCATCCTTATCTATCCTCTTAGCCATATCCACTTTTTTCTTTTGACCTATCAGCCCAGTATGTTCTAAAGCCTAACCTATTTGACCTTGATTTTTGCCATTCATTATGCAATTTCAACGTCAATGTATCTGATCAATTTCATTAGTTGCTTCAAGTACTTCAGATAGAAATTATATTTTGGGATAGTATGATAGAAGTTTTGGTAGTAGCATCCTTCATTTGTTATTCCTTTCTTACCATCAGTCTTGCTACTAATTATAACTACCTTTGGGCAAATTAGTACCATTGAGCTATGCCACTGTGTCTAGTTATAACCACCTATGGGAAAACTATGGGAAACATTAAGCCTTAATGTACTAACTTGCCACTTCCTATGTCCTACTATGTCTTTTTACCAATTGTGCCTATTTATTTTGAATTGACTACTACAATAATGAAATTCCTCAACTATAAGGACAAAAATATAGTGACTTGAGGTTCTAATTTGGGACTATGTAGGTAGCACTCAATACTTGTTGAGGTCGGCTCAGTCATCCTAAGCTACATTCTCACCATTGTATGAGTAACCTAAGCCATGATCTCACTATTTTGTGAGCAACCTTAGTTTAAAGGCTCTCACCATTTTACGAGCTTGAACCATTTAGTGTCTCACCATTCTCAATTGAGTTATGACACTCCAAAACAATTCTAAAAAAAATTGAAAAATCATTAGAAAAGAACAAAAATATTGACCACTTCTTTTACTTTAGGATTCTGGAAAACCTTACTAAGTTACAAAGAAATCACTTGTCATTTCATTTCCCCATCCTTTTTGGCCTTTTTCTCTCACGCACTTACCATTTATTAAGACCATTATTCTTCTTCTCTCACATCTATTCTATTTGTTTTCATTAGTTTTCACATTCTTCCCATTCCCTCAAAGAACTACATTTAGCCTAAAGTGTTTTTATTGGATATTACATCCATGGAACTATGTAGGTAGGATCAATTTTCCATTCCTTTTATTCTATTCCCCCATTTTATTTGTTTGTTCAGTTGTCACCTATTTTTGAGGGGCAATGTTTGTATGGTTTCTATTACATTATTTGTTTGTTTATTTTTGATTATTTAATTTATTTGTTTATCTATTTGTTTACTTTTAGAAATATTTCCTTGATTCATTTTATGTGTGTTCATTGGGTGATTCCTTATCCACACTTACAATTGAATCCATCCCTATTCATATGTTTACATTGTCATCATGATTTATATCATTGGTGCATTATTTTCTATTGAGTATTGGATTATGGGAGTTAGTCCTCATGCATATTTTGGCCAAGTCCTCATAATGTTATACCATGACACCTACAAACATGTGATACAAAAAACCTAAGATTAAAAAATTTTATTCAGCAATGGTGGCATCTCTTCAACACTGACATCTCGATTCACTCCCAATCATATCCCAAATAGAGTAATTAACCATGAAAGAATTTCAATCTTTATTAGTTAAAATGAGCATCTCCCTACTAGTAGGTTGTTCTAATTCATCAGTATCCTTTTTGTTAAGTTATCATCCTCCTCAACTATGTTTATCTTGTTTTCCATAGTCAAGGTCTTATGATTATAACTGCCTATGGGCAAATCATTGCACATCATCCCACCTATATTTCTTAATGATTATAACTGCCTTTAGGAAAATCATTGTGTTGTCACCACTTTACTTTTTTACCTATACAAGGGCATGTTATTATCTTGTTTCTCTATCCTAATTGGAGTATCTCCATCTACTCAATGATTATAATTTCCTTTGGAAAAATCAATGTGTTATCATACCATGTTGCCATTATTGGGGTACAATGTTTATAACCACATTTGGGAAAACCGTTGTGTACCATCCCACTTTTATTATTAATGATTTTGACTACTTTTTTAGTATCATTATGTTTTCACCCTATCATATTTCCTTTCTTTGGTCCCCTCATTTTATTTCTTTCTTTTTAAGGGACCATTTACTGACTTACTTGTGCCAACCATTCCCTCGAGGGGGAATCATATAGTTAGTTTATCATCATTAGAGTTGTAGGCATACAAGACCTTTTCATTATTTGAGAATATGTTACTATGCTTATATCTTGTAATGCTTTCCTAAATAGGGGAAAACTATAGACACCTAAATTTGGCCACTGATAACATTCTACCAGGATTTTGACCAATTTCAACTTAAAATACATAATTTGGCCTAAAAACACTAAAGCACACTACAAGATGTAAAATTGATGTATTTATGTACCGATTTTGGCTAGGGTATCCCTAAATGGGGCAATGCAATTTATGGGTGAACTAACATTGATCAGATCATTTTTAGTCAAAATGCTAATTTTGCACCTAGGTGCTCTGGATTGCTATTTCCTATTAAATCTCTTGTATAAGACATGTTCCTTTGTTATTTTCTATTAGTAGCATCTTAAATGGGAATACAAATCCAATGAATCTAACATCACCTTTCAATTCTAATTTAGTCAAATTTTGGACCAATAACAAGACATTCTGGTCAATTTGACTAATTTGTGCTCAAATTGCTTAAACATGCTTAAGAGATAATTAACGCAAATCAAGGCATAATTAAGAATTCCATGGAAACTTGTTGATAATTTATTTTTGGAAATGAATATTGAATATCTACATGGACATAAATGCCATAAATATTAAGATTTATGCCCTCTATGCCTCTTAATTTTCCCTTCTTCTAATTTCATGATGAGGATAATTATAAAATTAATTCCAAAAATTGAATTAATCCTCAACCACACATCTCAATCTTAGGATGGACAAATTAGGTTGATTCTAGACATTTGAAAAAATCTATAAATATGAGGCCTTGCCAAATCATTTCTAAGTTATTTTGGTGTAAAGTTATAATGCATAAATATCTTCAATAAGCCATTATAATTAGTGTTATCATGACAAATTTATTCCAAGCCAATCCAAGCCATAAGCCCAAGGTGGCAAGGAGAGATGGAGGTATCCAAGCTTCCATTGATGAAGACTTCATGAGAACAAGTTAATCAAGACACTACAACAAGCATTTTGGAGCATCCAAGGAAGGTAAAAAAGAGTTTCTTTTGCATTTTAGTTGTGTGTTTTATTCATGTTTTCTAACTAAACTCTCCCTAGTGTCTAGGCCTAGAGATGTTATGCTAGTTAGTGTGTTTCTTTCATTTTGTTTTCATTTTAAAACTAACACTATACTAACCATCCTCTCTTGAGTCAAATTCTTAGATCACAAAATTCATAACCACATCACAGTCCAAGTCAAAATTGTCCTTCTCAAAGTTAGCAAATATAGCTAAAAATTGAGACAAAATTACTATTAGGGAGGTTACATTGTCCAATTGCACTCCAATATCCATAGCATTAGAAGAAGCTTGAACTATACCAACCATCCCAACAACCATCCCATTGGTTAATCCAACTATTGTCCCACCTACTCCACCAGCACAACAACTAGCCATTGTCCCTCCCATAAATATTTATTTAAGGAAGAGAGGGGGTGAGGAAGAGGTAGATCATCCCAAGAAAAAAAGAGTCAAAAGGTTTGGGAAGCCTCTAATTGGGATTCCTAAGAAGAGGAAGGAGTTTGTGTTCAAAGACCTTCCTTCTAAGGAACTCCCTATGAAGAGGAAAGAGGATCAATTCTCATATGCTCAGAGATTGAGAGATATGAGATGAAGAAGACTCAGATGAAGATAGGCCCATTTTAGAGGTGATAAGAAACAAGCATTCACTCCTCCACAAATAATAAATAGGAAAATAAATCTGAGGGAAAGACCCCAAACCCCAATGAAGGTCTCAATGGTTTGGTTTATATATAGAATAGGGTCCTTCAATAGTAGAAAGTAAGGGTTATAAAGAGGAAGTTATGGCCTCAATTTATCCCCTCTCTTTTGAAGATGTTGTGAAGGTTGGAGTTAAGGTGGACACTCAATTTCAAGCCCCTCAAGAAAAGGAAGTGATCTCATTAGATACAAATATATTTCTAGATAATGTCATCACCCATCCACTAGGCTAAGATAATCAAGGTGAAGTTGAGGAAATGACTAAATCTAATGAGAAGGATAAGGTGGATCCAGATCAAAATACTCAAGTCACCACTAATCCTGAAGGGGTGGTTACACATGGATTATAGATAGCTCTAGAAGCATCACAAGTTATCCCTTCCCCTCTAAAAGTGTCAAGTTTAGCACTAGAGGAAAAGGCAAGTACAAAGGAAGGTGGGGGAGAAAACTTGCAAATGGGTACCCTAACTCATGCAAAAAAAAAATAAGGAATTGGACCAGTTTAATAAAGGTGATGAGGAGAGTGTTATAGGTAATGTTGTTTCAATTGAATTACCATGAGATCTCCTTCCTCACATCAAAGTCCTTAATCCATCCCATAATAAAGGTCTAGAGGCTGTGATTGGTGAAGATTTTCCTAAGGAAAATAAGGAGTTCACCATAACCTCATCTATACCCGAGGCTTAGACAAATAAAGGTGAATTAGGTGTAGAACCTTCCAATCAGTTAGTAAGATGAGGAAGCTCCATTGAAATGTTTCACAAGGAGTGTCACCGATTTGGTCTAGGTTTAGAAAATTTAAAGTAGATAGAGCCAAACCTAGAAAGGAAACCTAGATCAAATAAGGATGGTGAGGAGTTGGAAAGTGATGAAGAAATTTAGTAGTTCATCTTAAGTCCATAGATCATTCCTATTTCATTTCCTACATCAATTACTTTGATGACACCACCGTTTACTATCTCGAGGCCTACATCTATGTCTAGTACATCAATAAGATTTTAGATCAGAACCCTTCTTTGGGCTAAGGAAAGGTCAAGAAGAAAGACATTATGATTAAAATTTGGGAGATTCACATAGTGGAGATCACTTAGGAATATAAGTCCAAACCCCCCAAGAAGGCCAAGACACATTCCAAGACCACATTCACTAACATAGGAGAAAGGAATGTTGAGGTAGCCATTCCCCCACCAGATTCTTTGAAGAAATATGTTCCCCTTGAGAGTTACACTATTTATATCTACACTCTAGGGGAGCCATCAAGGAATGGGCTAAAGCATAGCTCACAGGTTTTGGAAAACATGATGGTTCATAGGATGGATAAAGACAAAGCCACTATGGAAGAGTTGAAGGCATAGAATTAGGGTATAATCCAGTACTTGGAAAAGATACTGAGTGAGCCTTAGGTAGTTACTCCAACTGCCAGTACTGCTTTAGAGTGTCCTATATTCTTAATAGATTCATTTTATTTTGGCCAAATTAATGATTTAAAGTCTATATGAAGAGCAAAAAAAAATGGCAAGAAGATCTATGCACCAAGGTAGAAGAAATAATCCACTCAGAATTGAAATGCTTGAATAACATAGTGGACAATAAGGAGTGTGATGTTTAAATGATTTTCTATGATATAAATGTCAAGATGTGGGAGAAGGTATAGTGTAAAATGGATGACGTCTAAAATATGGGTACATATACTTTGATCACAAAAAGGATCATTAATCCTAATGATCATAAGAAGCCCAAGGAGTGTCAACTAGAAATCAAACATTATCTGATGATGCTCAAAGATGGCATATTTGATTTAAAAGGAGAAGAGCAGTCCCTCAATACTTTATCAAAAAAGATAGATGTTCTATTAAGGAAGATTATAAGGATTGATTGTGTAAGTGACTTGGAGGAAGAGACAATATGCATCGACCTAAAAATTCATCGATGTAACATAAGAGTCTTTTGATGTTGATAAAATAAAATAGTTTGTGTCACTTGAGAAGTCTTGTGATAATAGTAAATAACTCCTTGGATGAAATTAGACCATGCTTAAGAAGTTTACCACCTAGCTTAAAGAGTATAGAGTAAAATTCAAATACCTAGCAGACCTAGACCAAGGGAATCTCACCCCTATGCTAGAAGGATATCCCAGGTATAAACATAAGTTGGTGAAATATTTCATCATCTAGATTGACTCTTGAGAATAATCATATATATTGGTTTTTCTAAGCTAGCAGCACTTATTTCTTCCCTTCCCTCCCTTTTTCTCATTTCCCATTGATAAATCATTATACTTAGCCTGTTAGTGGCACATCTCTTTCAGTTAGTTTTTGTGTAATCATGAGGATAGGAAAGGGATGTTTTTATCTATTTTGTAAGAGGATAAAGGTTTTATTTTGTCCATTGCAAGATCTTCCTCCATGTAGATAACTATAAAATATCCCACTATGATGGAGGATCAATTTTTCCATCATCACACAATCACAAGCATATCTATGCATGTTTTGTTTGTACATTATTCCAAACTCTCATTTGGATTAATGGAAATGTTTTTTGATGATCATGGATTTACCTCTTCCAATGTTACTATGAATTTTTTCTTCTATTTTTGCAATATGTTGAATGGACATGCTTAGTTATTTCAAAGGTATTTCTTAAAATATACCTCAAAGGGCCTTGTAATTCCTTCCATGTTAATTTTAAAGGTCCTTGTAAGGGATTTGATATAACCATGACACCTTTTTATTTGGTAAGAACCATGATACAAATGATTGAATTTTTATTTCAAGGTATCTCCTGAGATACCTTGAACATGCACATAATTTTATTTTATTTCAAGGTATCTCTCCAAGGAGATACCTCAAAGGGCCTTGGAATACCTTTCATGTTTCTTGAAAAGGTCCTTGCAAAGGGTTTGATATAACCATGATAGTTTTTTATTTGGTAGAAACCCTGATGCACACTATTGGAATTTTCTTTTGAGATATCTCTTAGGAGATACCTTAAACATGCACATGATTTATAATTTTATTTCAAGGTATCTCCTAGGAGATACCTTAGAGGGCCTTGGAATATCTTTTATTTTGATTGCAAAGGTCCTTTTAAAAGATTTGATATAACCATGGCACCCTTTTATTTGGTAAGAACCCTGATGCACATGAGGTATCTCCTAGGATATACCTTGAACATGCACACAATTGGAATTTTATAAGAGATATCTCAAAGGGCCTTAGAGTAACTTCCATGTTGATTACAAAGGTCATTGAAAAAGATTTGATATAACCATTAAAAATTTTTATTTGGAAAGAAGCTTGATGTACACTATTGGAAATTTCATTTGAAATATCTCTTAGGAAATACCTTAAATATGCACATGATTGGAATTTTATTTCAAGGTATCTCCTCAGAGATACCTTGAAGGGCCTTAGACCACCTTTTGTGTTGATTTAAAATTTCCTTAAAAGGGACTTGATATAACCATGACACATTTTTATTTGACAAGAAACATGATGCAAATGATTGGAATTTTATTTGGAGGTATCTCTTAGGAGATTCCTTAAACATGCACATGTTTGGAATTTTCTTTCAAGGTATCTCTCCTAGGATATACCTCAAAGTGCCTTATAATACCTTCCATTTTGATTGAAAATGTCCTTATAAAGGGTTTGATATAACTATGAGAACTTTTTATTTGGAAAGAACCCTAATGCACACATGGAAATTTATTTTGAGCTATCTCCTAGGAGATACCTTGAACATGCACACAATGGGAATTTTATTTATATTAATTCCTTTGAAGGAAATGTTTTGGATAAAATGTCCACAATAATTTCCCTGATAGAATAAGTTCAAAGAAATTATGTCCACCACAACTCCATGAAATAATTAAGGTCAACCAACACATGAAATGTAAAATAGTTGTAGTCCACTCACTCCCTCAATTGGGAGGATTGGATTGGTCTAAAAAAATATGGCCTTCCCTACCTAATGTTTGACAAAGTCCCAAAAGACATAGAATGGAGTCTAAGAGGAAGCTAAAAAGGAGGTTTTTATCACAAATTTTGATGCATCCCAACTATATATCCCTCTTTGGGCAATGAATTTGAGGAGTAAGCCTTCTGAAATACCTACTTTCATAATCACAAAGCTCCCATTAGTGTCCACTTTGTTTGATATTCCAACTGGCACTATTTAAAGGGTGAATAAAATGAAACTAAAAGATGACTAAGGTGTCAGAATCATCCTTGAACAATGAAAACTAGTGTTCTCCCTCACCAAGAGGTAGAAAAAACAACCAAGATAGTCTTTATATGAGGAAAATCTCTCAGACTTGGCTCGAGCACACAAGAATGTTGTGGTGGCCATCTATCAAGGCACTAAGTTAGCTTGCTAGGAGCTATAGGAAGAGGTACATGAATTAATTATAGAAATTGAGTAACTAAAATTCATGAAGTGATCTAAAAAACTCAACATTGATAGGCTAAAATTTGTATGCATGTACAATTTTTGCAACAGCGCATATACTTATATTTTCCTTGTAATTGATCAAATCATTGTAAAATTGACTTTATATTTTTTTTACATGCACACATTACATAATTTTGTAAAATTCAGTTAATCTATTTATAAGCAAATTGTACCCTTGAGATGTCCTTTTCTTTTGAATACAAACATGTCTTGACATCTTCTAGCTGACCCTTGAGATCATTGATAACTTTCTCTTTCCTTTTGGCATATTTATTTAAAATACATATCTTATCTTCAAATTCCTTGATGATAGCCTTCCACTTTTGATTCTCTTTCTTAAACTATTTATCCATCTTTGTTCCTATTCAAAATCTCTTTCAAGTTGTTAAGTTTCCTCCAAAGGACCTGCTCTGATACCAATTATTAGAGGTACAATCCCTGAGGGGGGGGGTGAATCAATGAGCCTAGATAATCCAAATTCAATTTCTAAACCCTTTCATACTTTTAATCAATTACCATAATCATTCATGAAGAATACACATCATTCATAGTAATGAACAAGAGAGACAATGCAAGATCAATCACATAAAGTTAGTTATACATTGGAAACTCTCTTGGGGAATAAAACCCACTAGATCCTACAATTGGACTACTATCTTATAATTCCCTTATTTACTATGACTATAATTCCATTAGGTGCTACTACACCTGTCTAGCTAAGCAACCATAACAACTAGACTTTAAGCAAGTTTCACCTTACAAGGATGTAACAACCACCTTAGATGTTGAGAAACCAAAACAACAACTATGAATTACTCCACCTTTAAACTGATATCTTCAACACTAGATGATGAAACTATGATTATCACTCTTCACCTTTAGCAAAACCTATGTCACCCAACACACCCTATTGGCCAAAGCACATTATATATTTGAACCAACACATAAAGATCAATTAAGACACATTACATATCCCAACTAACCCCACTCCTTAACTTTACACACTCAATGCATCTAAATCCACCATTTGGATCACTCTTCAATCCTAAGAAATAAATCTATCACCACATCTATAACATGACCAAATGGTCTTACATATAATCCACACACTGATCTACCTCTCAAATCAACCACCAAGCTCACTCAGACATTAATAATCCTTTGTTCACACACAAGGCATCCAAACCATCCTTTTGGATGAACTTAAAACTCTTCAATCATCTTCAACCTACAAGAGCACAATTCTGACATCAAATGATCATAATCACCTTTAATCACCTCTGCATATGCTCAATCAAATCTGGGAGAGACCTTGTACACAAGAACACTATGAAAAAATACATATTCAAATCATTAAGCTTTTTTAATATTGAATATGGATTTGTCCCAATTCCAAATGCCACACATATCATCCTCATGGATTTTAGATCACCTCGAATAGCTAATTCATCATGAAACATATAAACAACATCAAAATGACATCAAATATAGTTCTTAGGTCACTTGTAGAATACAATCAAACACACAATCTATTTTGGAGCTTGATATCTTAGACTTTATAAACACTCAAATCATTTAAATAGGTTCATTATAAGCACCATGGAGCCGTCTACAACTTTTTTTTACTCCATCAAGAAATTCATCCTAGATCAAAAGTTATGGATGAAATATAAATCATTAATTTTTCCCTTTGTAAATTTGAATATTAAAATTCAAACTAGGGACTAATGTGATCACAAGCATATGAACAACTCCCCCAAACTCATCCATACATGGAAATGGTGACATCATCAAACTACCTACTCATATCTCCTACCACTAGACTAAAATCTCTAGATAAAAATAATGATCAACCAGATGAAGTCCACTTCCATACTCATTATAAGCACCTTTGACACCTCATAGGATCTCTACAACATGTCCATACCAATAATATCATTCATCAAATTACTCCCTTAGTCAAACACTGAAGAACCATGTAGGAATGTTGAGACTCATTGAAGCACACTTTGTCATTGTCATTCTAGTACACACGACACCTCATCAACATCTTTAGCAACTTGGAGACATCATTAATAAACCTCCAATAGTTTCCCCCTCATTTATAACCATAATATAGTTGTTATCAAAATTTATACAAGGATCCAAAGAATTCAAGAGTTTTTATGTAGTGTTTTCTTAGTCTTTGTTGTTATCTAGGTGCTCTTTGGGTTGCTAACATAAATCAAAGGAGATCTATTAGTCTTTGTTGTTTCTAGGGAACTTTTTTTCTGCCCTGATTTACACCCTCCTTTTATACTTATTTAACATGAATCAATTTAGGTTAATGCTCATTCTGTATATACATTTATTTTTTTAAGAGTTTGGGCTAATATTGGAAAATACAAATCAATTTACATTATAACAAATTTAGGTAAATTATGTTACTACCATATTCTTATAGTCCCTACAACAGTATCTACTTGTAGACTAGAAGGTGGTAAGTTATAACCACATAATCTCTCTATCAAAACTGATTGAAGCCCCAAGGTGTCACTACCATATTCTTGTTGTCCCTATAATCTAAGAAATATTATTATGTTATTCACATTACATCCTTGACATAGAGGCACATCAACAATCTGGAAGGCCCTGAGGATGAATCTAAATATTCTCAATCTAAATATTTCATTCGCTTTTAGGTATTACTACTCCAAATATTAAAGTGGTTGGTTTCCTTGAGATATAAAAGTCAGCTATATTTATTTACTCTAGGAGTACACACAAATTCATCAATAGTAAGTTGGCTACTCAATTAGACTATTTCATTTACCCAGCTCCAAAATTTTAAATCCTAATTATAGGTGGGGGTATAGTCAATTTTTATGGTAAATTCCATGGTATAAAGCTATGGGAGACTACATATTTTATTATCTTCTATTTTTTATTATCATAAATGGGACTAATATTTTTTGTGGATTGTAATGGTTCACCACTTTATTCATAATTGAGATGAATTTTGAGTAACTATTCATTCTCATTCATTTAGAAGGAAGGACATTTAAATTACATGGTTTATTAGCTAAATATACATAATTAGTTAGCTTTAACCAGATGATGAGGATGATAAAAAAAGGCGTAAATTAATTATTGTGTGACTATTTTCCATTGAATTTAAAAAAATAAGGAATCTACCCGTATTAAATTACAACTAGTGGAGTCTACCCATTTTTTGTCTTATACACCCACTTGAATCCTTTGACCTCTTTTTATTTTGAAATGAGCTTTACAATAGGGCTCACTACTACTTAGGCCAACCCAGGGCCTCTTTGAGCTCGACACACATTCTTAAAAATTATACTATTTTTTATTAAAAATTGATTAAAGTATATATAATCAGAGCATTTGGAATAATATTTATTGTATTTTTTTATAAAATTTTAGTGTTACAATTTAAAAACCCTATTTTCTCAAACAATAGACATGTTTGCACTCGTTCAACAAAAGGTTTGCTAATATCACAGGTGGGCACACTCTAGCAAGGCAAATAATATTACAATAATCCAGGTAGACTATCTAAATCTTAGTGATTTCATAAAATATTAAGGTGTTAAATAATGAATAAAAGGGCCAAATAAACACAAATAAATCACACATTTTAGATAGAGTAAAATATATATATTAAACACTATTAAGATTAAATCCTTGAAAATAAGGATATCTACACATTTTAGATAGAGTAAAAAAATATGTTGAAGACTATTAAGATTAAATACCTAAAACTAAAGATTTGCATAAATGAAAGTAACAAATATGGTTAATGCTTTGGACACTCGACACCTTGCTCTATTCCGATTTGTCAATGCTCTATAGTTTATGTTTGGAAAAAATAAGAATATGTAAGAATAGGAATATATATATTCAGACATATTTGGTGGTTTTTATTCCTCTTAAAAATGTGTGAGAATTATACAGACCTTATTTTCCAAAGTATATTTGAATCTCAAATTTGTTGGGGACTCTTGCATATTTTTGAACACAAATACACCTCGAGTAGTCAAGTCAAATTGCAAGTGAGTGATATGTTTAATATATTAAAATGATATTTATATCTATTATATTAAAATATATAATAAAAATATATATTATATAATTTAATGTAATATTAAAATATTATTATTATTATTATATAATATAATATATATGTTAATATAGTTTATAAATCAAATTATAATTATATATTATATATTTCAATATAGGAGAAAGGTCCCAGTAGACAGACACCCTAACTTTGGGCATCGAATTAAGGTGCCATAAGATCACATTAGATTTTGAAAATTTTAATATGTCATCTCAACTACTTATAAGTAAGGGTTCAAGGTCTAAAACATTATACATTTTACGATATAACAAATTTTATCACTAGAGGTCATAAAATGAATTTTTTAAACCTATGACCAAAACTTAACCTTTTGAGTACTAATAGCTATGCATAAGAGTATCAATACTTGAGTCTTACTTGTAAAAATGTGATTTGTTAGTTTTAATTTTATAGAATAAATGTTGAACAAGTATTAGATACTACATGTTTAGCTTCTGGTGTACTTTAATATTTATACACACCAATATGATCCATTGAAGGAGCACATGTTAACAAAAGCCCTATTCGGTAATTGGAACATGCAAAACTATCGGGACCTTCTAATATATTTAATATAAAATATATAATTTATATATAATATTACTCAATTTAATATATATATATATATATATATATATATATATATATATATATATATATATATATATATATATATATATATACCTTGTGTGTATGGTATAAAAAGCCATCCTAGAGTGCACTCGAGGGTGTCCTAGGCCTGGTCAAACTCAACATTATAGTAGGCTTCATTGTTGCCTAGTCTGGCCCTAAGCTTTCATTATACCACACATATTTCAATAAAATCAAATCAATTTTTATGCTTTGAACTTATTATATTATGCCATATAACCAAGAAATCTATAGAGTTTTGATTGGTTTATTTTTCTCATGTGCGTAGGAGGGGGTCAAAAAGGTGGAGACATTTATGGATTTATAAATTTATTTTGCTTCACTACATGCTCACCCTTGTCCATGTGAACAACTCTTGATACACACAAACACACTTATCATGACATTTAATGTATGTATATATGTATTGGTGAGAGGGGTAAAATTATAATTGATAGTTAAACCTAATAAATCCAAACCCTTGATAATGTTAAACTATTAATTAAGTTCATCTTTAAAGATAATTATGGGTGTAAAATGATCAAGATCTAAATCACCATGCAATGATTTAGTCTATGATGGATTGCATTCTATGTGTAAAGAGAGAGACTCTTAGTATGTAATCTCTATGTCAAAATTGAAGTGAACATATATGTTCTAAAGATAACGTCTATTCTAATGAATTATTGGTTTACATCAAATTCAATTAGTAACACCACCATAATAATATATGTACCTAGCCTATCCTATCAAAATATTTTTTATTTTTTTAAAATATATTAGATCCTGAAGCATCACAAACCATAAAGGAGCATAAAACATGAACTACAATCTATTATGCAAGCAATAACCAAAACTATAGAAGTAGAAGAAAAAAATAGTAGACAAATAATTTTTAACTCAAAATAACACATAAAATCACATCATCATAGATGGATAATATAATATAGAAGGTTTCAAGGTCACATACAAAGTGTCCAATCACATTCATGATGTGCACTTGCTAAGGATGCAAAATGCAAAATGTTAACTATCACTACACCTAGTTTATTACAATGGCTAGTTATCATTTATTTGTATTCATAGTTATATAAATAGGTACATTGAATACATAAATATTAGTAAATATGCATTACAAAAAAACCATGAACAAGGTCACAATACACATGAGTCAAAAAATGCTAAATAGTCTTATCTGTAGGGACTGATGAACACATTTCTAGCTCACGTTATGATACTTGTAGTCGAAAACACCAATAAACACATCTCACAGTCATACATCAAAATTGAATTTAGTGATAAAATTATCATTCTAGTCTTATAAACTAGATAAATAATCTAAAGGATTGGATTAAAATAAATAAACTCACCAAGACAAATATTCATTTGTGTTTTATCTTAATTTGAATATTTTGAACAGAAGAATTACATATCACTAATTTAAATTGGAGGTTAAAACCCCTAATTGTTAACTAAAATTTGATAGTCATTTTGTATAAATGTATAATAGACTTGATTCTTTTGTATAATTTGTATGTAATCTAATAGTTCATAGAATTTTTATAACCCAATTTGATGGGCTCCTGAAATTTAATAATTCATATGCTTTACTGCCAACTATCCCATGCAAGTGTCATTTGTAACATCAAGTTTAATGCTTGTGATAACTTGTTGATATGTGATTGAAACTTTTAATTTAATTCCTCCTAGACATAACAATGTTTGATATATTTTCTCTTTTAAGTAATCTACCTTATCTACTGTGCATATGGTGAAGCACTATAGAGTTTTTAATCCATACCTATGATTACAATTACTCATTTTCTGATGTTATGTGGCATTAAACAACATAAAAATTCATTTAATTTTGTTAAAAAATTAATATTATTTTTGTAACATTAACAATAATATATAGATATATTATAATTTCTATAATCTTTATAAATGAAGTTTTTGTGATTCTTGATTTTACTACATTGATATGATTTGGCCCTATAAATGATGACTTTCAAATCACTTCACTACATATCTAGTTGATAATGATGCATGGATCATTGATATGATTTGGACCTAAAATTGTACCTTTTATAATGGAGAAGGGATACGTGATTTAACCTTATTGATACGTGATTATTTAAATTTAATTCCCATTAATTATTAATGTTTGATAGATTTTCTCTTCAATGTAATTTGTTGTGCACATGATGAAGCACCACAGAGTTTTAAATCCATACTGGTGATCACATTTTTGACCCCGTAATGGCATTATACACTTTGTTAAAGGTATACAAATTCATTTAATTTTATTAAAAATATAATATTATTTATGTACTATTAATAACATATAGATGTATTGAAATATATTATACTAAAATATAGAATCATATAATATTGATTTATAATCTATATTAACATATATATTATATCATATAATAATATTGAATAATATTAAAATATATTTTAGAAAATATATAATTATATATAATATTAATATATAATAAATTAGTTTAATATATAAAAAAATTATGATATTATTATATTATAATATGTCAATTATATTTATTTAATAACTAATATAATTTTTGCCTGTGGGGGTTAAGAGGGGTTATGTGAAGTGAAAGAGTTTCAATTGACAATTAAACTTACTAGTTACTCCAAACCCATGACATTGATGTCAAAATAAGTTCATCTTAAAAATAATTATGGGTGCAAACTGATTGGGATCTAAATGACCATGCAATGCTTTAGTCTATGATGGATTACATTCTTCATGTAAAGATATGGCCTCTTAGCAAAATCACTATATCAAAATTGTAACTCCCTTGGTTTTGATTAGGGGGCATATATATTAACTAGATAAGGAGTGCCATAGTTATGGGTGATCAAGTTTTATCTTGGTGATTACAATGGAGAAATTACTTTTGTTACAATGGCGCTAAAAAATTTAGAAGTAACCAAGAGGAATCATGGGTTTAGAAATACGTTAAAAATTTGAAGTGGACATATATATTCGAAAGACACCATCTATTTCAATGTTTATGCCTATTATTATACCACCACCATTTGTTTTTCCTAATAATTAATAATTTTACATCTTCAAAACAATGTGGGTGAAACTCCACTTATTATGCATTGAAGATCCTAATAATTATTTCTAAATCATTTCCATTGGTTCCAAGGTTCTATGATGATAATTTGACTTTTGTTTCCATATTTTAACTTCTCAAATTTTCATTGTACTATGGTCTTGTAGCAGATTATTAAACATTTTCTAATTCTGATGATCTCTTGGATGTGATCCAAAACCCATGGTAGGATACCCATCAAGTGTAATTTGTTGTGATGATTTTGTTGTTATTTTATTGGAATGAAATTTGTTAAATTATACAAATCTACATTTAGATATAATTTATAAATGGATTCAAAGTCTATATATAGAAATACTCTATATAGTAAGTGTTCTAAGATAAACTACTTAATATGCCCTCACATAACCATATTAATTTAGATAAGCACACAAAATACTTTCCTAAGATGTCTTTTAGTTAATAAATATGTTTTGGTGTCACATATTTTAATTACTATTTTATGTTTGAATTCATCTCTAAATATTAGTTTGTAAGTTTAAAAACGGTGACTTGCCCTCAAAGGTATTTGAATGGGTGAATTAAATTATCTCAAAGGTATAATTCCTTGGGGGGGATAAAAATTAAGGAGTCAAATCCCTATTAGACAATTTTATTATGTTACATCTTCAAAAAATGTGGATAAAACTCCACATATTATGTAAGAGTCTATTATTTCTAAATCATTAGCACAATCTCTACGTCAAAATTATAACTCCCTTGGTTTCAATCAGGGTGCATCTATATTTGATGAATAAGGAGCACAGTTTTGGGTGATCAAGTTTTGTCTTGGTGATTACAATGGATAAATTGCTTTTGTTACAATGGTATTAAAAAATTTGGAAGTGACCAAGAAGAATTTGTGTTTATAAATATGATAAAAATTTGAAGTGGACATATATGTTCAAAATACACTATCTATTCTAATGTGTATGCCTATTATTATACCACCACCACTTGTTTCACATAATTAATATTAATGTTACATCTTCAAAAAAAGTGGATGAAACTCTACTTAGTTATGCAAGAGCCTATTATTTATAAATCATTAGCACAATCTCTACATCAAAATAATACTTCCCTTGGTTTTAATTAGGGGGCATCTATATTTTCTAGATAATGAGCACAATTGTGGATGATCAAGGTTTGTCCTGGTGATTGTAATTGAGAAATTACTTTTGTTACAATGGCGTTAAAAAAATTATAAGTGACCAAGAAGAATTTTGGGTTTAAAAATATGATAAAATTTTGAAGTAGACATATATGTTTGAAAGACACCATCTATTCTAATGTGTATGCCCAATATTATACCACCACTTGTTGTTTCTCAAAATAATTAATAGTAATGCTACATCTTCAAAAAAATTGGATGAAACTCCATTTATTATGCAAGATCCTAATAATTATTTCTAGATCATTACCATTGGTTCCAAAGTTTCATGATGATAATTTTACTTCTATTTCCATATTTGAACTTCTATAATTTTCATTGTACCATGGTCTTGTAGTAGATTATTAAACATTTTCTAATTCTGATGATCCCCTAAATGTGATCCAAAAACCCATGGTAGGAGACCCATCAAGTATAATTTGTTATGACGAGTTTGTTGCTATTTTATAATTTAGTTAAACACACAAAATCCTTTCCCAAGAGGTCTTTTACTTACTAGGTATGATTTTGTGTCACTTATTTTCATTACTATTATGGAGTAAAATTAATCTCTAAATATTAGTTTGTAAGTTCAAGAAAGGTGACTCACCCTCATAGGTATTTGAATTGGTGAATTACATTATTTCAAAGGTATATTTCCTAGTGGGGGTTAAAAATTAAGGAGTCAAATCCTTATTAGACAATTTTCTTATGTTATATATTCAAAAAATGTGGATGAAACTCCACTTATTATGCAAGGTCTTATTATTTATATATCATTAGCAAAATCTCTACATCAAAATTTCAACTCCCTTGGTTACGACCCCAGTATTGGGCTTCAAATTTGAAGTACTTAATGTGTTGTTCACCAAAATGTTTAACCGTAACTTTGCATTGAGATATAACATGGCTTGTTGTCATGAATGAAAAGTTAATGTTTATAAATTGGTATGGTATAGACTACTTATGCCCTTACATAACCATATTTTATATAACATCACAAAATCCTTTTCCAAGTCTAGGTTTTGAGTTACTAGGTATGATTTTGCATCACTTATTTTAATTATCATTTTGGGGTTGAATTTGTCTCCATATATTAATAGTTTGTTAATTCAAGAAAGGTGACTCACTCTCACAGGTATTTGAATTGGTAAATTAAATTATCTCAAGGGTATTCTATGGGGGCTAAAAATTTAGGATTCAAATCCCTATTACATAATTTAATCATGTAATTTAATAAATAAATATGAATAAACTTTTTTAATTAGAATAATTATAATAAATAATAAAAAATTGTAAATATTTTTATATTAAAATACTATCAGAGTTTATTATTTATTTTTATTTATGTTTAAATCATTAAATATTTTTATTAAATAATGTACATAATTGTTTAAATGTTTAAATATATAAATATATATTTTTTTAATAATTTTGTCACGTACTTCAAAATTAGGGTTAAGTTTATCTTTTTATCTTTCCATTATTTTCTCTCATTTTTTCTTTCTCCCTTTTGAAGGCAAAAAAAACATTCTATTATTAACTGTTAGGTTAACTGTGACATTAGTGGTGGAAGTATTGAGCCCATTTTTCATTGTTATTTTTATAGGTATGGCGCTAGTGGTGGAAGCTTTGACCCCATTTTTTTATTATCATTTTTGTAGGTGCTTGTTATGGAGTAAAATTAATCTCTAAATATTAGTTTGTAAGTTCAAGAAAGGTGACTCACCCTCATAGGTATTTGAATTGGTGAATTACATTATTTCAAAGGTATATTTCCTAGTGGGGGTTAAAAATTAAGGAGTCAAATCCTTATTAGACAATTTTCTTATGTTATATATTCAAAAAATGTGGATGAAACTCCACTTATTATGCAAGGTCTTATTATTTATATATCATTAGCAAAATCTCTACATCAAAATTTCAACTCCCTTGGTTACGACCCCAGTATTGGGCTTCAAATTTGAAGTACTTAATGTGTTGTTCACCAAAATGTTTAACCGTAACTTTGCATTGAGATATAACATGGCTTGTTGTCATGAATGAAAAGTTAATGTTTATAAATTGGTATGGTATAGACTACTTATGCCCTTACATAACCATAGTTTATATAACATCACAAAATCCTTTTCCAAGTCTAGGTTTTGAGTTACTAGGTATGATTTTGCATCACTTATTTTAATTATCATTTTGGGGTTGAATTTGTCTCCATATATTAATAGTTTGTTAATTCAAGAAAGGTGACTCACTCTCACAGGTATTTGAATTGGTAAACTAAATTATCTCAAGGGTATTCTATGGGGGCTAAAAATTTAGGAGTCAAATCCCTATTACATAATTTAATCATGTAATTTAATAAATAAATATGAATAAACTTTTTTAATTAGAATAAATATAATAAATAATAAAAAATTGTAAATATTTTTATATTAAAATACTATCAGAGTTTATTATTTATTTTTATTTATGTTTAAATCATTAAATATTTTTATTAAATAATGTACATAATTGTTTAAATGTTTAAATATATAAATATTTTTTTTAAAAATAATTTTGTCACGTACTTCAAAATTAGGGTTAAGTTTATCTTTTTATCTTTCCATTATTTTCTCTCATTTTTTCTTTCTCCCTTTTGAAGGCAAAAAAAACATTCTATTATTAACTGTTAGGTTAACTGTGACATTAGTGGTGGAAGTATTGAGCCCATTTTTCATTGTTATTTTTATAAGTATGGCGCTAGTGGTGGAAGCTTTGACCCCATTTTTTTATTATCATTTTTGTAGGTGCTTGTTATTGGGTATTTACTCTAGGTAATGTATTGTCTTATTGTATCTAAAATGTGTGATTATTTTGACTTGACATGAACCTTTTATTCATTATTTACTGCTTTAAGTTATTAAATCACTGAGATTCAAATAGACTTAGATTTTTGTTATGAAATGGCCGAGATAATGAAATAGTAGAGATTAAGATTGTTTAGCGCTTACTTGTATTCAATAGGGACCCAAATGGTGAATGTGAAGGAAAAACATACATTTTTTATGAACTGTAAGCAAATAATGAAATAGTCAAGATAATGAAATAGAAAAGATTAGGATTTTTTAGTGCTTACTTGTATTCAATAAGGACCCAAATTGTGAATGTGAGGAGAAATCTGACAATTTTTATTAATTATAAGTAAATAATGAAATGGACAAGATAATGAAATGGCAGAGATTAGGATTGTTTAGGGCTTACTTATATTCAATAGTGACCCAAATGGTGAATGTGAGGGGAAAGTATAGATTTTTTATTAACTATAAGTAAATAATGAAATTGGAGATAATAAAATGGTAGAGATTAGTATTTTTTTATGTTTACTTGTATTGAATAGGGAACCAAATGGTGAATGTGAGTGGAAAGCAATTTTTTTTATTAACTATAAGCAAATAATGAAATGGCCGAGATAATGAAATGACAGAGATTAGGATTGTTTAGTGCTTACTTGTATTCAATAGGGACCCAAATGGTGAATGTGAGGGGAAAGCAGACATTTTTTATTAACTGTAAAAAAATAATCATAGTAAAAAAGTGACATGATGTGAGAGGGTTTCAATGGCTCCACAGTCTCTATCCCATTACATCATTCATCTGTTAGCTCTATTCGGATACTACAAATTGTTTCTATTTTAGACTGAGTTAAAAAGTCATTTTTTGGCATGTTCTAGGTTATTATTATTTAAGTTTATTTTTTCCATTTTACATAGAGTTAAAAAGTCATTTTTTGGGGTGGTGAACTTTCCCTCATGACATGTCATAAAATTTAATGAATGAATGATTGAATAACACCTATCATTATTATTTAGGGTGGTGAACTTTTCCATCATGCAATGATATTCTTGGGTAGAGGGGTCCCATGCATCATTATATATTAAAAAATTATTTATCAAATATTTTCACCTATTATATAAGTGCAGCTATTGTTTAGGAAGAAGTTTTTGATTGGTGGGAAGCAACAAGGGCTAAATATTTATATGGCTACTCCTTTTTGGTTACCATCTATCATTTCCATCCAATCAATTTTTTATTTTTTTTCAAACAATTTTTTTTAGTAAAATGCTCCTAATTTATCTCAACAACATGTATTACACATAATTTTTATAGTCTTCAAAGCATCTATTATAGGTCTTTTGATCACCCTATACATATCTTTGGAGCATTATTAAACTTATTCAAAACATCCTATGTATGTCTTGGGAGCACACCTAGAGCATATTCAGATCAATTATGGAGCATCTTTAGAGTGTCATCTGAGCGTTCAATCTTCAGAGCTTGCTTGCTGAATCCTAAAAATTGTAGCTGAAAGAGTTATAATAACTATGTGTTGCCTTCTCAAATTTACCTCTCATTGGGATGTTTTTCTATACTCAAAATTACTCCATCCATGGGATGTGTTTCTATACTCAAAACTGCACTATTCATCCAAGTAAGACACAATATCAAGGTAAAAAATAAACAAAAAATTACACACAAAAAAAGAACAAATTACATTCATATCCTACTTAGATCAGACTTTAATTATAAAATATAATACAATATATAACCAAATGTAAGACTTTAGGGATAGTTTATATAACTATGATGAGCTACATAAAATGCTCATCATTTCTCCTACACACTTTACCTTTTTCAAGTCCTCTTGTAAAGAAGTGGGATATTGATCCTTAATCCAAATTTCCTAGTTCAAAACATTGACTCAAATCGTAAACCTCAAAATGATGGCCCTAGTCATGGTGGCCCCTTGTCAAGAATATATGATCTTTGACAATTGTATGCACCTAGGCTTCAAATTCAAATTCTTATTAAGAATTCCAACACTACCATCGAGATAGAGGACACAAAATGATAGGAGGCCTAAACCTCATCCCAATATAGACATCTAAACCTCTTTCCTCTAAGCATCGAGTGAATATCTAGAAAACTACTTTGGATCTTATTCGACTCCATTTAATATTGGTGGGGGTGAGGACTTGCCTATGCTTCAACTCAATAGGTAATGTATCCCACCTGGTAAGAATTACATCGAAACCATTAGCATAATAGTGGTTTAGAAAATCTATAAAACTAGCAATATTAGATCTCAATAGATCATCATACTTGTTCTTCATATGCATATGATATAGTGGTTGAAAAGAAGAAATAAGTTTCTTTGCTTTTAGAAATTGTGGTCTCATGCATAACCTAGTGGTGCTTTGTAATTCCAAAAATCTATTATTGGCCTATTGTCATGCCATTTGGTTTCTTAGAGTGGAGAGAAAGGCATGAAACTATGTCTCTCCAATGAATAAATTTATTATAAAACTAGATTGATATCTTAACAATAAATTGAAAATATAGAACTCACAAATGACATCCTACCTTTCTTCAACGCTCTTTAAAAAAATCTCCATAAACATATACTCATCTTCAATGATATGTGGGAAACCAAGGGAAATTAACTGAATCTACCATTTATAAAACTAATTATGTAAGGAAAGAACATAAACTGATGAAGGCTACCACATGCTAATATTTTCTCAAAAATGGCACAAATGTGCTAGATAGAACCCTGTGATTTCCACAATTGTAGTTGTGATTTTGCTAATTGCTTCTAGGATTCCTCCTTATGTTTGGAATTTTTATCCTTTAATATTTGAATTTTATTCTAGGTGATATGTTAGGTAGATATTATTGATTATAATGAAATAGGAAAAGAGGTAACAACACTTGTTGGACCCTCTATCTAAACTATAATATCTCATGTTTCTCTTTGCATGGCCCAAATAGAGTCTTGTAACTTAGAATTTTGAGTGGTGAGCTCTATTATTCTATTAGTATATTGGGAAATCATTGTGTTTCTATCATAAATACTTTATCTTAAATTATTAATCATATTACGCTTATCAACATTGGCATTTTTCAAATCAGTAATCTTAGTGTCCTTTATAGCAAGAGAATTCTACAAATCAATAATCAGAGTGTCCTTGATAGAAAGAGAATCTTGAAAATTACTCAATTCTTGGGTCTAAGAAAACATTACATTGTGGACTATAGTTTGTTTAGCTTGTATTCTTTGAATAATTATTTCTCGGTCAGTAACTATAGTAACAGATTTTTTTCGCCTTTGTTTCAAATTAGAAATCATCAAGTCCTTACCTTTCAAATCTGAATGGAGAACATATAACTCTATTTGTTGTAGTCTAATTATTTCCTTGTGGCATGATAATGACATGACATGATACAATTATTTTTTTCATTGATATAATGTAGATAAGATGGTTCTCCTTCAATCAAGGGTGCATTACCCTTATCAGTAACAAAGGGCATATGATGCTCTCCTTATTAAGGTACAACTTCTTTTATGACATACACATATTCTTCTTCTTCTTCCTACAAAATAAGTTGGTGAATTCACTAGAGTTTAGCTGGAGGAGGATGAGGATGAGGGGTGTTTAAAGAAAGTCTCATTTGTCACTTTGATCTCCAACATAGTATCTTTGGAACCAATGGTGGTGGAGATGGCCATTATACAATTTCAATGATGGGTTCTTTAATCTAGATTGTAGTGGAAGGAGGAGAGGCAGAGTGTGGTGTCTTTTTGGTAAGAAATGGAGAAAAATTTTGGAGGAAAGAGGACCAAGCCTTTTCACCCCTTGGTTTACTGAGAAAATAATGGTGACAAATGTGTTTAACTAGCCCATGATGGTGGGTAGACTCAGTACCTCATCTTATCTTCTGAGAAACATTAATCAGAGCATTGTGATGGAAATAGGGTAGATTGATCATATATTCTTCTTAAACAACTCCTTTCCTCAAATGAAGGAGTCTCATAACATCTCCAACCACTACTATAAACTGACCATCACAAGTGATATATTTCATTATCTATAGAACAACATTTTTCCAAGGTTGAGGAAGACTTTATCTTAGAATTCCCTTGGCCACTCCTTGGGGGAATTTGGCCGGTCTAGGGTGTGGCTCATTTCCTTCAAAAAACATATATATTAGGTCAAAAAATCTATTTTTTTCAAAGTCAACTACTCCATCCTCTGTAATCCTAGATAAAACACTGATTACAAAAATATTCATTAGAATGTTCTTCACTTTGATAATAACATCATCAAAATTCTAATACAATTCTTTCATAATTTCTTCATGGAATCCTTAATACATTTTTAAAAATTTCAACAAACCTAGTATTTCAAAGATGTATCTAACTACTTCATCTTACAACAATACATCAAAGGATTCTGGTTCAATTTATTTCTTTCTCCTACCCATCTTTGGAGCAAGCACTGCTAAATTGCAAATCTAACTATACTGTAAAAACATAGAGCTAAAATTTGCATAGAGAATAAGGGAAGCAATAGGTTAGAGATATGACATAATAATTATTGGTAGTGAAAATGCATTAATGAATAGCAAAGCAAGTTATATGATGTGATTATGATAAGAATAATGGCTCCAGCTATGGCTATCTCTTCAGAGCATGTGAGATATAATGGGTAGGTGATTTATCTGATCAAGTAGTCATGTGTATCATAAAGGTCATTATTGGTAGTAATAGAAGCAATAATCACAATTAATTATGCATCATATGAAATATTTTTGAAATATCCTCTATTTAAAATATAGCTAAATCAATCTTGTTTTAAAAGACTATTTGGAAACATTGTCACAAAATACAGTCACATCAATTCTTTTGGATATTTTTTGAAAACACTATCACATTAAATTATGGATTGTGGCATTGTTTGTCTAATGTCATTATTTTGATTCTAAATGATGGAGGTGGATTCTTCGCATTCATGACTTTTCATCATAGGAGCATAGCTATTAGTCTTTAGAGCTAAGTCACTAGTATTTAGAGCTAAACCTTCAGACTTTAAAGCAAAATTGTAGTCCATTCAGACTTTGTTTATATAAAAAAGTATAAAGCACCTTACATGTATGTATATATATATATATATATATATAAATCCACCTTATATATATAAATCACCGAATTTATTACAAAAACCTTATATTTTTTTACCACCTTATTTATAAATAAATAACCTTATATATATGGTGTTTTCTATATGTATTTATAGCCAATTGCATCTACTTAATCCTTATCTTGTCTGAAGAACCATTTGATCGATCTGTTGATGGAGACAATTGCTAAGTTGGAGTTTATCCCATATGAATAGAGAAATTAGACCTATTTTAACTTAACAATTGTAGATGTTCCTACTTTAGTCATGGCTTTAAAATTTTGATTGATGAGATCATATATTGTCTTAATGCAGGATGAATGCATAGAAGACCTTTTTGGCAAGCTTAATTAATGCAATGTTCATGGTGATCTTGGTTCATGCCCTATTAATGGGGAAGCTTGTCAAACCTAAAACTATTTATTTTTGCAATTACTTTCTCTAGAATTCAATTTATCTTAATTTGAATTTGATTTATCATCAATTTTAGCTTTAAAGTTAAATATTGCCACATTTTAACACGTGACTGCCACCTCATATATAGCTCAGTACCCATATGTCATAAAAATGACCAAGATGTTTATTTAGCTTGAAATTAAAAGATATGGCACCTCTTATTTGCATCAAATATTCTCATAATGTAGCTTTTCATGATGACTCATCTATTTCTCACTACTTGGTGACCCTCAATTCGTAGCAAGGTCTCGAGTGGTGCCTTTTATTATGATACCTTGAATGGGGAATCCACTCTTGTGACTATTAGAAAGGTATCTCAAGAGACATCTTTAAGTGTAAATCCACTTTTGTGCATGTTTAAAATGTATCTCTTAGGAGATAACTTGAAGGTATTACATAGACCTTCAAAATATCACCTTGTAGTGCCTTCTATGTAAATAAAAATTCCACTTGTTCTTTAAAGGAAAAATCCTATCTTGTGCTTGATGAAAGGTATTTGTTAGGCAATACCTTGAAGTGAAAATAAACTCTTGTGCTTGAAATTTATCTCTTGGGAGATACCTTTAAGGTATCATAAGGGCCTTCAAAATATCACCCAACAATGCTTTCCATGTAAAGGAAAATTGCACTTGTTCCTTGAAGGAGAAATCAACTCTTGTCCCTATTTGAAATGTATTTTCTAGGATATACCTTGAAGGGGAAATCCACTCTTGTGAATGTTTAAAAGGTATCTCTTAAAATATAAATTAAAGGTATTATAAGGGCCTTCAAAATATCACCCAATAGTGCCTTTTATGTAAAAGAATTCCACTTGTTCCTTGTAAAAGAAATCCACTCTTGTGCCTATTTAAAAAGTATCTCCTAAGAGATACCTTGAAGGGTAAATATAATCTTGTGGATGTTTGAAAGGTATATATTAGGAGATACCTTGAAGGTATTACAAAGGCCTTAAAATTATCACCTAGTAGTGCCTTCTATGTAAAGGAAAATTCCACTTGTTCCTTGAAGGAGAAAACCACTCTTGTGCCTATTTGAAAGGTATCTCCCATGAGATACCTTAAAGGGGAATCAAATATTGTGCATGTTTAAAAGGTATCTCCTAAGACATACCTTGAAGGTATTACAAAATCTTTCAAAATATCACCCAATAGTGCCTTTCATGCAAAGGAAAATTACACTTGTTCCTTGCCGGAGAAATCCACTTTTTTCCTTGTTTAAAATGTATCTCCAAGGAGATTACTTGAAAGGGAAATACACTATTGTGCCTATTTGAAAGGTATCTCTTATGAGATATATTAAAGGGGAAATACACTCTTGTGCATTTTTAAAAGGTATTTATTAGGAGATACCTCAAAATATCACCCAATAATGCCTTTCATGTAAAGTAAAATTCCACTTATTATTTGAAGGAAAAATCCCCTTTTGTCCCTGTTTGAAATGTATCTCCTATGAGATACCTTGAAGGGAAAATCTGATCTTGTGCATATTTGAAAGGTACATACTAAGTGATACCTTGAAGGTATTAAAAAATATTTAAAAATATCACTTAGGAGTTCCTTTTATATAAAAGAAAATTCAACTTGTTCCTTGTAAGAGAAATCCACTCTTATGCCTATTTGAAAGCTATCTCTTAGGAGATACCTTGAAGTGAAAATCCTCCCTCTATGTAAACCATGAACAAATCCTACACTTTAACCCCTATAAAAGCAAAGGAAAAAGTGTTAAATACTAATAAGGCAACCAAAAGGCCTTGTAAGGATAATAATTTGGTAAATTATCTCATGGATGACATATTTGACCCAAAGTTAGTCTAAAATCTAAAGAATATAAGAGAGGGCACCCACGCTCAGATGCTTTAGATGATCAACAAGAAAGAGCATAACTCTTTTGTATGTTATGTTGTTGGTGCTGACATGATCATTATAAATGCCTATTTGAAGGTTAAGATCAATATAGTCAACATTAGGGAAATAATTTGGCTCCCATATGATCTCAAGGCCACCATTTGTAGCACCAAGAGCCTCTAGAGTGTTTAGGATTCCTTGAGAGACAAGGCATGCTTCCTTGAATCTCTCCTTAAGGAAGAGGTCACAAAGATGCTTTCTTTTCCCATGTCCTTATTGAATTTTCCCATGAAACACTTCAAATACACCATATTGATGATAGCCTTCATCACAAAGTGGTGATGTCAGTGTCATCATAAATCCCCATCTAATAGATCTTAAAGGCTCTCCTAATTAATCAAAATCTAGGAGTTAAGAGAGATAGTGGGCGATGCACAGATTTCCTAAAAATAAGTATTAAAGTAGTGGTTTGATAAGAAGTTATCAGATCCAGGATTCAAACATGATCAAATCTTTAAATATGACCAAAGGGCCACTAAATTAGGGTAACATGAAAATTTTGATTCTCTATAGAAAGGGTCCTTTTACATCATCAATGATTGATAGGGAAATACTTTCTAACTAAAATATTTAGAGGGCAATGCCTTAGAGATCCCCATTAACATGATTGACCTAATACATTTCATTTAACTTATTGCCATCCCTTGTACATATTAAATATTTTTCCTTTTCCTTTCTTGTGTTTTCCTCCATATTATTTTCCCACTTGTTTTCCTTTATTTATTGTTTCTTTTCTGAATAAGTGCCATTGACACAAGTAACTATTAGGATCACCACACATCTTCTTGCAAATATACCCACATGTTAGAAACACTCTCTAAAATATGGTTATCTACCTACTTCCCCTATCATTAATGTCAAGATGATCCATTATGCATGGTTCCCCATAATGATCACCACAAATATTCTAAGGTAAAACTTCAAGCATGTGTGTCGCTCTTATCATTTATGATGGTGCTCATATTTAAATTCTCCATGATGAGTTGCCTAGTAGAACTAGTGCATAAATCCACCCTTTCCTACTCAAAATCAATCACTTGACATTTTTATGTTTAAAGAGAACATCAAACAATTAAAGAAATCAGAAGAAAGCCTAAAAACTAAAGGGAACTAATAAAAACATCAACCTAGTTTTTCCAAAATAGGTAGAGAATTATCTTGAGAGTTAGTCTTCATCCTCTTGGGCAATGGAAGCTTCTACATCCTCTTTAGGAAGTGGTAAGCACCCATCAAAGTAGAGAGATCATGGTTCAAGAAAAAAAGGAGCCCCTCCTCCTACATACACCATGACCAAATCTTATGCTTCAACCCCCACCTAAGAAAAAGGGAAAGACCCCTATACCTTGTCAGCCATGAAGAGACTTTGCAAAGATAAAGCTTTATTGATCGACTCAACAAATGAGATTTTTGATCCATACTGAGCCCATAACCCTAAAAATCTAAGGGAAGGCACTCATGCCTAAAAGCTTGACAAAATTAGTAAGGAACATCCCTACTTCAAATGTAAAATTTGGGACTGCATCTTAGCACAACACATAGTGATTAATGTTCACCCTTGTCTCTAGATCATCACCCTTTATGCAAAAAAGTATGATGCTTGGACTGGTAAAATCATATGAGGTTCCCACCTTAGGGTCAAGATCAGTGTAGACCATATCAGAGCAATAATCTGACTCCCACCTGATACCAATGCTATTATATATAACATTGAAAGCCTCTAAAGCATCTAGGACTCCAAAGTGGAAGATAGGGCATGTTTCCTTAGATCCCTTCTCAGCAAGAAGATCACAAAGGTGATTCTAATGTCATTACACCTATTGGATTTCCTTGCACAACATGTAAAGGTTACCCTATTCATGTTAGTGTTCATTTTGGGTATGGACATTGATGCCAACATCAAAGGTTTCTAGTTGAGAGTGATATTTCTCATGATCATGGTAGAGAATGTGGAAACTTTTTGAATGGATTTTGCCAAAACCATCACCTCCACCATGAGAGAAGAGTTGAAAAATTTATAGATAATAAGTACCTTCTAGTATCCATCTTACCTCATGTACTTAATATTATACCAACACTCTATGTTGTCCAAATATCTTGAACTGAACACCACAAACATGGATTTTTTACCTAACATTATCACCTTGGTCACTATCTAGACCCACATCTTATCAATCATGATAGACTACTATGATTTCTCAGAGTGATTTATGGCTTTAGTTCTTATGGATCTTAGTAGGTAAGATGTCATTCCCCCAATGACAAATGAATAGAAATCATGGATAAAAGGTGGGAGGGTCTTAGTTGATTGGTTTTTTGGGGACAATTTATCATTCATGTGAGTGCATGAGTTTGTGGGGGATCCTTTCATACTTCCTTATATGCTAACTGATAAGACCATAACCCTCAAGTTGGCATGATAGCTTAATAACTTGGACTCCCTCTATGGGGTAGGAAAGAAGAAAATGGGGCTATATAACATTGATTTTTCAAAGGTTGGCATCATGATGTAGAAGAGGCACTAAGAACACCTACTTGTAGCTAAGTTGGTAGAACTAGGCTTGGACTTGATAGATGATCGATGGGATTATGACCCAATGGGATATATAGCAAGATTAAAGCCCATAAATAAACTTGAGCATTAAAACCAACCATATCTAGAGCAAAGGAAGTTACCCATGGAAGATCTCCCTTAAAATTACATAGAATTGGCCCTGATCTCTCAAGATGTCCCCAAGCTGTGGGTGTCTTTTTATGATAAGGTTTAAGATTTTAACCCCATAAAGAAGCTATCTAGGATAATGAAGTAGTGGATAAATTCCTTAGGATAGAATAAAGAGAAGAGGGATACCTTCCTAAAATATAGATACAAGCTCAATTAGTCACACATTGCTTTGTATAAAGATGCCTTAGATGAGAAATTTGAAGAGCTATGGGATGATGCCCACTCAAAAGAAAATGAATATATCATGGAAGGGGAGTCCAAACTATAGATTGAGGTATCTAGGGATGATAAAGATGAAGATACCTTAAAAAAATAGATAGGGAACGCTTCTCTAAGAAAATAATTAAAAGCTGTGGCGGCCTAGCCCCCACCGACATGGCCATCATCCTTGCCCCTATATGCCATGACCCTATAGTAGTAATAGGTACCCCTTAGGCACCTCAAAATTACATCATCTCAACTCAAGTACACTAAGGTACTATTTTCCAACCCACCAATGACCCCTCCAAATAATAAGACCCACTTACTGGTCTTCTCCTTTCTACCTCCACCTCCACCACTTCCCTATTCCCATCCACAACTCCAACAAAAGTTATGTTAATAACTACCACCCAATAAATCACTCTAAATTTTTTGGTTTCCCCTTCTTTGGATATAATGGCCCCACTATAGGTTATGGTAATAACCACTACCCAACCTAACACTTCATTAGCCCTAATATTCTCCTTATCCCCTCAACCACTATCAAATATAACACATGCTCTTTTACCTTTCCCATCTCCTCCCTCATGCCTTTTTTCACTCTCCCACCATCATCATCCACCTCATCCTCACTCATCACATAGTCAACATTCTCCCTACCCTATGGGCTTCCACCATTTTCACCTTCATCCCTTACTCTTATAAGAGTAGGGTATATTGCTTCATATTAGTAGTTAACCATCTTATTTGCACTACCTCAAGGAACCCCTTTCATGGGTGAAATCATCAAAGTACCAAATTAACTTTAGAAATAGATGGATGTAATGAGGGTGGTTGATGTGGCTTGAATGGAAAAGAAGATGGGAAAATGGGTTAAAGCTAAAGCCCAACCCCACATGTGATCATTTTATAACCCCAAACAATTGTCCCTCCTAGTCACCCATCTGACCCCTCAGGGAAATAAGCCCCAAGAATAGATGCAACCAAGGGATTAACCATCTGAGACATTGGGATTAACCTTAGACAAGCCAAACCCACTGACATGTTGAGTTTATGGAGGAAATGTAGAGGTCAATAACTATAGACTATGTTAAGGTATTGTGTGTGTTAGATAAATTCAAGTAGGAGTTTGTTAAGGTTAAGGCCATGACTGCACACCTCAAGGATAAGGTTAAAGCTAAAGATAATGAACTCCACTAGGAATGAATTGACCTATAAAACCACATCATATTGAAAATCCTTTAGGTTGATGTTGACCAGTGGATGGCTACTAAGACCAAATTGCAAGAGGTGAAGGCAAAATTGGCTATAGTTCATGAGAATCTCTTTGATGTAGAGTGGGTACTCCAACTACTCCAAAACTTAACATAAAAATATTATTTGGTTAACGACCAAGAGATCAAAAGACTAAATAATGACCTCACCACTCACCTTTAGGACACATAAATTCTTCCCCTAATCTAACAAATATAAAATTCTTACTAGGAATAGATCAAAGTCATGATAACAAGCCTAAAAATGATGTTTATTTTCATCATAAATGCATAGAAGATGACAACTCAAGTGAGCTCATATGTAAACCAAGTGATTGCCTTCATCACCCCCAAGGTATCAGACTCACAAAGCCTATTTTAGAAGCTTTGTAATTCATTTCCTAAGGTTTTACATATAGTAGATGTGGTCGATCAAAGGTAGTTGAAAGTAAAGTTGAATGAGTTCTAAAGCTATAATAAGATAGTAAACAAATGCAATGCATTCCTCAATACCTTAGAATAAGTAGTCCAATAAAGGAAGGGATGCATAGAAAAATTGGTCCAATTAGGGATCTCGTCTCATTTTTTGATAGATAATAGCATTCTCCCCAAGGATAAACTCAAGGCACTACTCAAATAAAAGTAGAATGATTAGTAAATTTTAATGACCCTCAGTAAAATGCTTGACACTTTTGAAGCTGAGAAGATTTTGCACCCACTCACCTAACTAGAGTTTTAGACACTGGTGATAGCTGAAAGGCTAGGAAACATCTCCTTTAAGGAGATATTTGACTTATATATAACCTTTAAGGCTCTCAATAAAAAGACCCAACTAAATGAGGAAGAATGGGTGCCCCTACAAATGGCCCTACAAAAGTTATAAATATCAATCTTCCCCCATTTTTGAAAACTTCTACCTCAATTGGTTTAAGCACTAGATTTTTTTGGGTTCTTCCATCCACAAGTAGACTCCCTATGAGTCACTAAGATCTATGGATTGTAAATTGACAATTGATAATTTTGGAGCAGATTGAGTTATGACCTCAGATTCACTTGGTAATAAGTAGTTCCTTAGGGCCTCTTAAATTTTCCCCTTTCAGCCATTTTTCTATCTTTGGGCCCATTTCCCCATTTTGATTTTTGTGAAGTGACATCCTCTTCATAATATATCCATTCCCATTTTTCATTGACACTCTAGAATGGAATTTTCCTAAAAATTTTATCCAATTACTACCCATAGGGAAAGGGATTGGCAAAGTCTACAAAGAAGAACTTGATCTGGCTGAACAAGAGAATGGGTAATGACAAGTAGAAAGACTAGCCATTTCATGTGAGAATAGCTCTATAGGTAGATCACATCACCCCCAAATAGATTTTGAAAAATTCTCTATAAAAGTAGGTAGCCCTTCAAAAATTATAAGTTTTCACACCTTCTACCCAATTTTGTAGTTTTGCTTTAATTGATCTAAATGTCAAAGTTTTATGTGGATCTCCTTGTGAGTCACCAAGAACTATGGATCAAAAATCCACATTTTGAATTTTATAGTAGTTCATTTCTAGCTTTAGACTTGCTATGCAGTTAGTAGTTCCTTATCACCTTCTAGTGACCCCTCTTTCGGCCTCTTTCTTCTTCGAACTCACTTTCAAATTTTGTCCAAGTCCCAACCCTCATTGACTTTTGATACGTGGTAACCTAGTGCTCATCTAGCTCAAAGAGAATTCGATATCACTCTAGAGAAACACTAATTTGACACATGACACCCCTATACTTGATCTTACCAAGGATTCCCCAATCCTTTTAGAGAAGCACATCTTGATGCATGTTATCTTCGTGCTTACCCAAAAGTAGCATTGGGTTACTAGAACTTATAAAAGTGATATTCAACAAAGGTGTGGGTCCCTACTCATGAGCATAGATTTTTAAAAACTTTAAGCTTAGTTTAAATTATAAGCTAAAGATTTTTAGGAAGATCAAGGCCATTGGATGTAACATACCAGGGATAGCTCTAGAAAAGAACATGTGGGATCATCTCAGGATCCTTGCCTATATAATAGGATTTTCCAATTTATAAGGTGTTAGATATCATTTTTGTGAGTTATAATATTTTTAGTCACCATTGTAATAGACTATGGATAGCAAAAGTTAGTAATTTTTATATTATACATCTCACAAGTGTGAAAGGATGCTTTCTATGTGCCCCCTTATAACCTTCTATATTTAGTCTCCGTCTATAATGAAGATGATTTGATGTTCTGTGTTATTTGGAGTGGAAAATTATCCTTGTCTATTGTTTCTTTGTTTTTGATTCTATATTAGGGGAAATCTAATCTTGTGCATGTTTGAAAGGTATATCTTAGGTTATACCTTGAAAGTATTACAAGGGCCTTCAAACTATCACCCAATAGTGCCTTCCATGTAAAGAAAAATTCCACTTGTTCCTTGAAGGAGAAATCCACTCTTATCCCCATTTTAAATTTATCTCCTATGAAATAGATACCTTGAAGGGGAAATCCACTTTGTGCATGTTTGAAATGTATCTCATAAGAGATAAGTTTAAGGTATTATAGGGGCCTTCAAAATATAACATAATAGTGCCTTCCATGTAAAGGAAAATTCCACTTATTCCTTGAAGAAAAAATCCACAAAATGGACTTCAGGTTAAACAAATTAGACTAAGATTTAATCATGATTTGACCAAAAAAAAGCTAATAAAAGATCAATTTCACATTGAAGCACAAAGACCCTAAGCATGTTCATTTCTAGATAAAATTCAATTAAACCTAAAATATAGAAACACAAGTAACATTGGAAGGGGTAAAATCATGATCATCTAAAAACATGTCCATTAACCCAAATGAGAGTCAAGAATAAAGTACAACCAAAATAGGTATGAATGATCTCTAAATTAGAAAATGTCACTTGGCAGTGAGCAAGATTGGTTCTTGAAGAGAATAGGAAATATTATATTTAGGGCTTGGGAACATAGATTAAACTTTTCAACAAGATAAAATGACCACGACACAAAAATAATATGAGAAAATCAATGTCTCAGGGAAATTGTCTCGGGCAAATTATTTCATAGGCCAAAGTAATAAAGACAAATAACCTAAAGGGTTATTGTAAAAATGGCCAAAGGGAATTTTTAGAATGTTTTAAGGGCACTTCTCATCAGGGAAAGGTTTAGAACAAATTTTTTTAAGGGCAAAGTGCCATTCCAAAAAGGCTGAAGGGTAATTTTAGAAAGCCCAAAGGATAATTTGAAAAAACCCAATGGGTAATTTAAGAAATATTAAAGGGTACTTTTAAAAAGTTTGAAGGGTACTTTTAAAAGGCCTAAAGGGAACTTCTAATTAGGGAAAGGGACCCAAAGGGCATTTTCATTTTCAACCATCTTTCTTTTTTTTATCCCTTCCCCTTGCTATTTCGTTTTGCAAATAAGTGTCATTGGTACAAGTGGCTGACCTATTCATCATGCATCCTTTCCCTTACTTATCTCAAATCCCCAAAAACATTATCTAAAATATGATTATGTACACACCTCACCTGACATTAATATCATACACGCATCATGTGCAAATTCTCATGATGATCATTATAAATATTTGGTGTATGGATCTCTAGGCTTATGTGTCACCCACATTTTTTATGAGGGCACCTCTTTCTAAAAAATTCCCATGGTGGACAAACCTAATAGTGATAATAGTGCATAAATATCCCTTTTCTCCTTTCAAACTAAACACTTAACAATTTGTGATTTTTTTGAAAACATTGAGAAATTAGGAAGGAAAGAAAGAGAGTTTGTAAGAAGAATGAGGTAGTAACTGTTAATCCAATCTAGTAGGTAGAAGAAAAAAAAGGTCATTAAAATAAATACAAATATTGAGGCCTCTATATCCTCATCTAGTAGTGGAAAGCATCCTTCAAAGCTGAGAAACCACAATTTAGGTAGTAGAGAAGATCCTACTTTTAAGCACATAATAGATAAATCCTACACTTCATCCCTTGCTCAAGCGAAGGAGAAGGTGTTAAATACCAGACCAATGACTAGGGGACCTTGTAGAGATTGTGCTTTGGTAACTGATTTCATGGATAATATATTTAACCAAAAATTAGATCAAAACCCTAAGAATTTGAGAGAGGGAACTTACACCCAAATGCTTGATAGGGTAAGTAAGAAAGATTATAATGCCTTTGAATGTAGATTATGGGAAAACATGTTGCCATAATACATGGTACCTTAGGTACACCCATGCCCTTAGACTATTAATCTCTACCTAAGAAGATATGACATTGACATTGGAGTGATCACTAGTAATACCCATTTAAGGGTAAAAATTAGTGCAAATGATATCAAAGAGATGCTCTAGCTTCCTTATGACCCCAAAGCCATTGTCTATAATATTGAGAGCCTCCAACTTTTCTAGTATTCCTAGATCAAGGATAAAGAAGGTTTCTTTAGGACTCTACTCAACCATGAGGTCACCAAGATACCTCCTCTACCCATACCCTAGTTGACCTTTCCCAAGCATCATCTAAGAAATACTCTGACTATGATAGCTTTCATCTTAGGCATGGATGGAGATGTCAATGTCTATGACTTTTAGCTAGGGGTGCTCTTCCTATTAACATCAAAATAAAAAAGGAAAGAATTTAGAATGGACTTTATCAAATCCATTATTTACAACATGAGGAACAAACTAGAGAATTTCTAAAGAATGAGTACCTTTTGGTACTCATCTTTCCTCATGCACATGATCTTACACTAGTATTCCCATTTATTTTTCAAGTATATCTAGCTTAACAACTCTGATACTGAGAATTTTCCCTATATAGTGGCCCCCATCATAGTATAGACTAACATCCTATCAAAGAGTGGGGACTAATATGAGTTTTCAAAGTAGTTCATGGCTCGAGTTCTTGCACATCTCAATCGAATGGCCAACCCTTCCAGGATAGTGAATTATTAATAACCTTAGCTCTCAACTAACAAAGTCCCAATTGATTGGTTTTTGGGAGCCCACTTCAATTACATATGAGCACATGGTTTCTAAGGAGAGACCTTTGGTTTCCCCATATATTGATAGACAAAACCTTATCCCTTGAGTTGGCTTGCCAACTTGATGTTGTAGACCTTATCTATGGGGTTGAGAATAAGAAAAATGGTGTATATGATGTTCTTTTCTCAAGGGGTAGCATCACAATGTTAAATAGTCATAAGGGGTGCCTCCTCATGTATAAAATGGCATAACTTGGCCTTGATTTGATAGACAATTTATGGGACTATGATTTAAAAGGATACATAGCTAAATTGAATACCACTAATACTCCTAATCATCAAGCTCAATGCTACTTGGAATAAAGGAAGTAGCCTATAAAGGACCTCCCCTAAAATCATGTGGACCTAGTTCAAATGTCAAAAGATGCCCTTCACTTATGGGAGTCATTTTATGATAAGGTTCAAAAATATTGACTTAACCCAAAATTCATCAAAGAGAATGAAGGGCCTACTCACCCAATTAACTTTGAGTATGGAGAAGAAATTTGCCTTCATTAAATATAGGTTTGAAACCAATAATATATCTAAGGACTTATATGATGATGACTAGGATGAAAAGTTCAAGAAGCTCTAGGATGAGTTTCACCTAGAAGAGGTTGGGTCCAAGGAAGAATCTACTCCTGAGGTCAAAATGGGGGGATGAAGAAGAATAAGACACTTTTGTAGAGGAAGAATGGGACATGCCCCCAAAAGAGGAAGTAGAAGAAGCAGAGGTAGTGGTCACCTTGGAGCCTTTAATATGGATGAATCCCATGCCTTAAAATCTCTTAGCCCCACAATAATATTAGGATTCCTCTAAGCAGCTCACAACTGGGTCATCCTAGCTCAAGCACATTGAGGCACCCATTTCTAACCCTCTATTGGCTTTCCCTCAAAAGAAGATCTGATTCATGGATCCCTTACTTTCTACCTCTAAGCCTTTCTCCACTACCCCATCCCCCTCTATAGCTTTGTAATAGGTTGTATCATCATCTACTACCTAGCCAAACACTATGACTCCCCTTGTCACTTCATCATCTACCCTAGTAGCCCTAATATAAGTTGTAGTACCTTCCACTACTCAACTTGGTAACACTTTGGTTCTAATCTCCTCTTCATCTAGTAAACCTATCACCAAGCATTACCCCTTCTCTTTCACTATACCTATCTCCTCCCACATCCCTTTCCTCAATCCCCCACCTTTATCTTCCACCTCATCCCCTCTAGTTATGCAATCCCCATTCACCCCAACCCATAGACTCCCATCTTTCTTTGCTTTAACCCTTCACTTTCATTCACTCACCTCCACAAGAATAGGTCCTATTACTTCAAAACAACAATTATCTATCCCATTCATGCTTCCATAAGGGACCCCATTTGTGGGAGAGATCATTCAAGAACCACACTAGTTATAGTAGTAGGTGGATGTAGTAAAGGTAACTTGAAAGGCCTAAGTGAAAAATAAAATATAAAAATAAGCCAAGGATTATGCCCAGGCTCACATGTGATCATTTTATGACCCAATGGAGTATTATCTTATGGTCTCTCACTTGACTCCCCAAGTAGTGAATCCCCTTAAATAGATACAATCAATGGACTATGTTATCCAAACTATCAACCTTAACCTCAATCAAGCTCAACCCATTGACAAAATTGATGTTATGGAGGAGACACAAAAGTCCATGACAATGAACTATGTTAAGATGAATTATCATCTAGAGAAGACTAAGTTGGATATCTCAAGAGTGAAAGCTATGGTTGACCACCTTAATAAAGAGGCTAAGGCTAAAGATACTAACCCTACTAAGGCACAACTAGAGCTACAGGGTAGTATCCCAAATGAAACCTTCCACAAGGAAGCTGATTCACATAGAGCCATGAGACCAAGTTGTAAGAGTAAGAGATGGAGTTGGATAAGATCCACTATAATATCCATGATGTAAATTGGTCATATCAACTATTGTAGATCTAGGCATAATAGGATTCCTCATTCAAGAACTAAGATATTGAAAAGTTGAAAAATGACCTTGTAGCTTGCCCATAGGCCACTGAGGTCCTTCCCATAGTCCAATAGATATATATATCCTATCAGGTATGGATCAAAGCCATGGTAAAAAACCTGAATACAACACTAACCTTCATCACAAATGTGTAGAAACTATCCTCTAAGGTGAGCACATATGTTGATTAGATGATTGATTTCATCTCCCCAAAGGTCCTAGAGTTGTAGAGACTTGTTCAAAAGCTTTACAACACTTATCTTGAAGCATTAATAGTATTAGGTGTGACCAACTAGAGGAAGGTAGTGATAAAGATAAAAGATTTTTTAAGCTACATCAAGGCAAGAAATAAGTGTAAGGCATTGCTTAATGCCTTAGATCAAGTGGCCCAAGAAAAGGGGTACATATAGAACAATTGGTCTAACTAAGACTCCCTTCCCCTTTCTTAGTAAATAATAGTGTCCTCCCCAAAGATCAGATCAAGGAACCACTTAATAAAAATCAAGAGGACCAAACCATATTTTTGGCTCTCGATCAAATGCCTAATGCCTCTGAGGTGGAAAAAATATTTCACCCACTCACCTAGTTGGAGTTCTAGACACTGGAAATTGTTGAGGCCTTGGGAAGCATATCCTTTAGGGAGATGATAGATCTAGATAGAGCTTTTGAGGCTCTAAAAAAAATACCTAGCTAAAATAGGAGGAGTGGGCACCCTTATATACAACCCTTCAAAACATGTAGATTTTTGCACCTTACTCTCTTTTGTAGTTTCATTTCATCTATTCTAAACACTAGAGTTTTGGATTCTCCTATCCACAGGTAGATGACACTAAGATTTGCTAAGAAATATGGATTGGAAGTCAATGTTTTTTCATTTTTGGATCAATTCATTTCTTTCTTTGGGCTCACTCAACATCAACATGATTCCTTGGCACCTTTTGATGGATCCCCTTTTGGTGCCACTTATCTAGGCCCCTTTTATAATTTTGACAAGGTCCTAACCTTCCTCTACCTTCAAAACATGGCATTTCCATGCTTGACCTCACCAAATAAGTCCCCACCTACTTTGAAGAAATGCATGTGTGACATGTGTCATCTTTGCACTTGCCCAAGAGTTGTATTGGTTTATTAGTATTTAAAGAAGCACTATTTGATAACATTATGGGTCCTCCTTTCAAGAAAATATTTTAAAACACTTTAAGATTTCCCTAAGGTGTAATCCTTTGATATTTTTAGGCCAAACCATTCAACACAGTGTAAGTGGGACATCTCTAAGAGAAGACACATAACACTACCTTGCTTCTCCCAAGCATAGTGGTATTAATAGAACAATGCAGTTGATCTGGAGGTCAATTATAATCATGAGTCAAAGACCTTTTAGTTACAATGTCATCATCATGGTCATAGAGAGGGAATCTCCACATGTCTATTCTTTTGGGGTTCACCTCACCTATTTATTTAGAGCTCATTTCTTTTGTAAGGGGCAGTTGGCAATTATTTTGTTTCTTAATATTCTCATTTTTATGGCTAGCCATTGTAATATACTAGGATAATAGTAGTTAGCATTTTTCTATTTTTTACCCTTAGCAATCATAATCTCATCCTGCATCTATAAATCTTTCCATAGGAAACTATTCATCAAGAGTGAGAGTTTTAGGCATCAATAGTATTGACTAGGAGATTGTTTCATGAGTAACTTGAAGTATATCCTAGGAAAAACCTTGAATAAATTAAAAACCTTAATAACTCTCAACATGTTCATACTCAAGGTGTCTAATAAGAGATTCTTTCAAGTGCCTGATAATACCTTCATGAGTAACTTAAAGGTATCTCCTAAGAGATAATTTGAAGATATTAAAATGACCATCAAGGGAAAAATTATTAAACTATATTGAGGTGGAAAAATCATGTGCACAAGAGGACATAAAATTCACTCTTGTAAGAAAAATTCACTCTTGTGAATGATTGAAAGGTATCTCCTAGGAGATACTTTGAATGTATCTCCTAGGAGATACTTTGAATGTATCTATTGATGGGTTTTTTGACACATATTAGAAATAAACTCCCCCTCATATTTCTCCTTTAAAACAAATATTTGTGGAATTCTTTGCTGTCATGTCCCCTTTTTTAGTGGACATCAACAGACTTGATGATTAGCCTATTATGCGACCCTCGTAGGCTGATAGGATGGATAGAGGGTCATGATGGAGCTTGGCTTGGCTTCAATTAGAAGAATTTCTATAGTTGGCTTTCATTCAGGCTCTTTCAGACACATTTGGCCTGAGATCCTATTATTTAGGGATATTTGACATGCAGCGGAGCACCCTTATTTTGGTATGGTCATGTGCAGAATCACCCCCTAATTCACCAGCGTCAGTCAGTTTGAGGATCCGACATATATTAAGGGAGATATTAATATTTGATTGATTTAATCAAATATTAATTATTTGGTCTAATTTTAATTTAGAAACCCTAATTCTAATTTAAGAAAACCCTAATTAGGGCAAGCACATCTTTTTTAGGGTATAAGGGTTTCTCATGGAGGCCATTATTGATTATGCATTGATTATTGACTATTGATTTTGAATAATTATTCTATGAAGACTGAGCCAAGGGTTCCAAGATTCCATCTACATTGGAGAACATCCACTCTTCAGTGTGTGTGAAATATTAGCTGATCTATTGCCAATTTGAGAGATAGCTTCATACAAAAGTTATCATAGAGGTTTACACATTTGGGAGATAACTTCACACAAAAGTTATCAGAAGAATTTTAGGTATTTATTTCCTTATGTTTTGATTTAATAAATTATACAGATAGAGATCTTCTGTATTAGAGCCATATATCTTTAGATCAAGGGTTAAAACCAATAGGGTGTGCTTTATTGGCAGCCGTATGAAGTTTGTATAGATCTGTATAGATTCACACAGAGACCGACATTGATAGGCAGAGATCCACATCGATCGACATTGGTTGACCTATCACCAATGTCGGTAGGTTAACGACCCCAATCGATCGATGACGGCTGTATAACTGACGTCGACGACTGTGTTTTTGACACAAAAAGTCGAGCTGTTCTAGATTTAGGGTTTATTTCTAGATTTGCAAAAGCCCAGGGTTTTAAGATAGAATATTTCATATTATTTTATTTGTATGACAGAGACTCAATTGTGTAATCATCTAGAAGAACAAGTGATAAGATCTTTGATTTGCTATTGAGAGATTATATTGTGATTTATTTATTTATTTGGAAACTATTTTGGCAAAATTTGTATCTTTGTTCAGAGCTTTTGTTTTGGTATCCAAAGGGATATTACAGTGGTATCAGATCTTTTGATAGAAAAAGGAGCCCCTAAGAAAGGGACATTACATTTGTATTAGAGCCAAATTCCTGCCATCATGTTGGGTAGATCAAAGCTATGTCCTGCCATCCTGTTGGGTAGTTTGGATAGATTGGTCTGGGCACTCAAGTTATAGAACAGTAGCCAATCATCATGAGTGATAGACGTGATGGTAGCCCACATAGGGGCCATAGGCATAATGATGATCAGGACACCAGAGAAGTCTATCGTGAGATGACACAGACACTATAGGCACTCACTACTATGGTAAAGAGGATGAACACACCTGTTCGACAGAATGGGGAACAAGGAGATAACATGAGTGCTACTGTTAATCAAAGACCACCGCTGACCCATTTTAGGATGGTTGATAGGCCTACATGGCCTACATTTGTTAAGAATGATTCAAAGGCCAACCCAGCAATAACACCTTTGGATCGAGAGGCTCTTAACGGTCTACGCAGGAAAAAGCTTTGTTTATACTATAAAGATCCATATGATGCCAATCACGGTTGTCATTTGAGGCCTAAGGGCAAGGCATATCATGTAATATGGGCATATTGTGAGGATTTGAAATCAAAATATTTTGAACAGCAGGATAGTTCTGAGGAGTCAGAGGTAGAGGCTTCAGAGCCTAAGGTAGAGGCAATGAAGGTGGCTCACCAAGATTCTAAGAGATATGTGGATGAGCTTGGTCATGATGATTTGGACTCTCAGTTAGTTGCAGAGGATGAGGGAGCTAGAGATTATGATGATGAGTTAGTTTTAGTAGTAGCTTCTTTAGAGTTAGATGAGGATGAGTCCAATGCTAGCATTCAGAGTGTGGAGGTATGTTCAGAGGATAGTACATTGAGTGTTGTTGGTGAGTACATTCCTATAATTACAGTTGAGGAACATGTTGTTGGAGCTGACACACATGTTCAAGATTTGGGAGTACCTGGTCCTGATGAGTTTGGCATACCAATGGAGTCGAGTCTCCAGATTGATTCTTCTCACATAGATGACAGTGTGGTACAGTTGGTTGTGCCACTTTTACAGAGGGATCAGTTATGGGATGGATTGGCACCATCTTTTACAGATGGAATTGGTAGTTTGAGTTGTCCATTCTACTTGGGTTATGACACTTTGAGAGTTTATTTCTCAGGGGTTCTTGACTATGGCAGTTGTGCTCTTAGAGTTTGGTTGAGTTGCATTCCACAGTTTGGTTATGGATTCCTCTTTATTCTATTTGAGAGGATATTGTAGAAACTTGCATTGATTAACAGTAGTGCAGAGCATAACTACATTTGGGATCCAGGTGGATTGAGTGGTTTGTTGTTTTGAGATTGCTTGGGGACAAGCAATTTTAGGAGGGGCAGATTGTCATGTCCCCTTTTTTAGTGGACATCGACAGACTTGATGATTATCCTATTATGTGACCCTCGTAGGCTGATAGGATGGATAGAGGGTCATGATAGAGCTTGGCTTGGCTTTGATTAGCATAATTTCTATAGTTGGCTTTCATTTAGGCTCTTTTGAACACATTTGGCCTGAGCTCCTATTATTTAGGGATATTTGACATGTAGTAGAGCACCCTTATTTTGGTATGGTCATGTGTAGAATCACTCCCTGATTCACTAGCATCAGTCGGTTCAAGTATCCGACATATATTAAGGGAGATATTAATATTTGATTGATTTAATCAAATATTAATTATTTGGTCTAATTTTAATTTAGAAACCCTAATTCTAATTTAAGAAAACCCTAATTAGGGCAAGCACATCTTTTTGAGGGTATAACGGTTTCTCATGCAGGCCATTATTGATTATGCATTGATTATTGACTACTGATTTTGAAGAATTCTTCTGTGAAGACTGAGCCAAGGGTTCCAAGATTCCATCTACATAGGAGAACGTCCACTCTTCAGTGTGTGTGATTCAGAGGCTATGAAATATTAGCTGATCTATTGCCAATTTAAGAGATAACTTCATACAAAAGTTATCACAAAGGTTTACAGATTTGGGAGATAACTTCACACAAAAGTTATCACAAGGATTTCAGGTATTCATTTCCTTATGTTTTGATTTAATAAATTATACAGATAGAGATCTTCTATATTAGAGCCATATATCTTTAGATTAGGGGTTGAAACTAGTAGGGTGTGCTTAATTGGTGGCCGTACGAAGTCTATATAGATCCATACAGATTCGCACAGAGACTGACATCGGTAGGCAGAGATCCATAGCGATCGACATCGGCTGACCTATCACCGACATTGGCAGGTTAACGACCCCAGTCGACTGATGACGACAGTATAACCGACGTCGGTGACTATGTTTTTGACACAGAAAGTCGAGTCATTCTAGATTTAGGGTTTATTTCTAGATTTGCAAAAGCCTAGGGTTTTAAGAAAGAATATTTCATATTATTTTATTTTTATGACAGAGACTCAATTGTGTAATCGTCTAGAAGAACAAGTGATAATATCTTTGATTTGCTATTGAGAGATTATATTGTGATTTATTTATTTATTTGGAAACTATTTTGGCAAAATTTGTATCTTTGTTCAGAGCTTTTATTTTTGTATCCGAAGGGATATTACAGTGGTATCAGAGCTTTTGACAAAAAAAGGAGCCCCTAAGAAAGGGACATTACATTTGCCCATCAAATTAATATCATTGGTGTTCATAATTTATTTTTGATTTGGTCATACCTTATTAGTTAAAGTATGAGTTAATGTATATATTATGGAGATTGAATATGTTTTTTGTATAATAGTTTAGAATAAATTTTTTTGATATAAATTTAATCATTGATCAAATACTAAAAAAATGCATGAACCAATGCAATATGCAACTTGCATATTTAAACCATTTCAATTGCTTTGCAGAATGTCTTTAGGCAGAAAAAGAATTACCACACTTAAAATGCATAAGGTGGCCTCACTCTAAGAGAATTTGGATAAAAGGAAAAAGAAGGCATCATTCCAAGAGAATTTGGATAGAATACCATATAAAATACCAAAAATAAAATTAAGTCCACATAAACATCTTCTATTTTATGGTGGTGACAAAATTCCTCTTATTGATTGGTATTTTGAATTGTTTAGTCCATCAAACATGAATATAGATATATACTTGTTTGCACTACATTGAGAAAATAATATTCTCTAATTGGAATAATATTAGTCTATAATAAGGATAAACTTGAATATGCCCTTCAATTCCAATTGGAAGTATGAAATAGAGAAGAGAGAATTCTCCGTTGAGCTACAACTAATTTCAATAAATTTACACATAGTAAAATAAAATTGATAAAAATTAATTTTTGTCCTTCTTGTGAAACATTTGGATTTCATTTGAATAGCTATGATAACCTTATAATGTTTGGGTTGATATATAGAGATAATTTGGTCATTATAATACAAAACATGCTGAATGAAAAACATGAACAAGGGGAAACAACTTCTACTTTTCACCATGCAAATATGTATTTAAGATACCTTATAAACAAGAGAGAAAAAACATTGAAGAAAACAAGATAAGTAAGGGGAACATATTTGTATGAAGATTTGGAAGAGACCATACAAGTGATCACACCAATGGAGAAAAATAAGATCAAACAAAAGGTTGGAATACTTTTGTTGACCAAATTTTTTTATGAGACACAAAATTATTTCTCTACATGGTATATTTACTCTAGAAATTATGCCTTGAACATTCCTATAGTGATTTGTGAATTGGGGGACATAAATATCAAAATATAAAATCTTAATGAAATAGGGGTGAATAATATAATTCATTCATTTGTGAAACATAATGAGGTTCCAATGAAGGATGATGTGCTAATTTGTTTTGATCCAAGCAACCCTAACTATTTTATTGAATCAAAAGAAGTCTTAGAAGATATGATGGAGAAAACAACTATAAGGTTCAAAATTATAGATGGCCAACACACAATTACAACACAACAAAGAATTCTTTTAAAAGAAGAATACAAGTCATAATTATTGAGAAATAAATGTTGTGTTAGAAGGACAAGAGTTTTGAAAACTTGTAGTCCATTCCATATTGTGCAAAAAATATGTAATCAATACAATAAAGTCAATGAAATAATCTAGAATGATTCATTTGTTGAAAGAGTTCAGTCTACACATGAATTTATCAAACTAAGAGGTTGGAAGAATCTTGAAATAGGGAAGAAAAAGATGAAATAAATACATGAATAAGATAAACACTTGTTCACACAAATGAATTGTTCAACACAACTGTAGGAGAAAAAATGCTTTCTTTTCATGAAAAAGCTTATTTGGGATTATTTTGATAAGGTGTTTGATTTGTTTAAAATTGGTACTTTACCTAGTTTAGATAAATAGGATTTAAATCTATTTGGTACAATAATACTTAAAAATATTCAAGGGCTTTTAGACAAACAAAAATTAGAACTAGCAAATTTATTGGAAAAAGGTCTATTTCCTTCTTCAAAACCCCTGTGTACAATAACATGGATAATTTGTGCAAAAAGGTGAATCTAGAAAGTAACATATTATCAAAAATTATAGATTATTTTATCAACCATGATATGACACTACCACTAGACCAAACAATCACATCTAAAGAGGTAATAAAGCATTATAAAATTTTAGTGAAAAGGTTTGACAATTTGTGTGTCTTAAATGAAGGTATTTAAAAAAAAAGAAAAAAAGGTTGGGAAGCATTATCTCAAGATTCATTAATCATAATGAAAATATATCTACATAATGATGAAGGTCAACTTCCTGTTATAGATACAGAAAGATTCAACTGCCATTATGGGCCCCCTTGTCTTTGGCCATCTATTTTAGAAGATTTTAGTGAAATGTTCATTCTTTGTTTGAACACCGATTTGATAATTATGAATCTTTTGAATCTCACTAAAGTTTTTAAGGAAGAAAATATTCACCTATTTCTTCAGGCATTGATTGAAAAATTTATTGATGGGGCCTTCAATGTGTTCATCATCCACAAACTAGAACATTATCCTGCCATTCAGACCTCTCTCAAAAATCTATGTGTTTGTGATTTCTATTACACACAAGATATGGGTGTCATACTATGGGGTCCAGATATTCATGGATTTGATTGGACACATATTATAGGTATCAATTTTCATCAAGATCCATCTCAATTTTAGCTACAAGTTTTCCACCTCCATTCACAATATAGTAGATTAGAGGATATTTTTGACATCTACAAAGATGTACACATATTTTAAATGATTGGTTTGCACAAAAAAAGGTCATAAAATAAACTAAATATCATATTTTAGGAGACACTTATCTCTACATTCAATGATCTGAATGCATGTGACCTGTTAGAGGTATATAAATGAGCTACATTGGTATGTGCTTGTACAAAATTGTAAAAATAATTATCTTTCATTACAGAAATTGAAGAACAAATGATTTTAAATGTTTAATTTCAAATTTGTTTGACAAATTCAGAGCAAGCAATACAAGAAAAACCACTTTGATTAGTACCAAGTGCATAACATTTTTAATTTATTTTATAATCATGCTTTATTTTCCAAATATAACATCTTAACAATCTTTCATTATGCACACTTTATTTTTTAAACATAATAGATTAACAATCTTTCGATTGGTAGCACTAATGACATTGCATGTAAGTGAAAAAACAATAATAATGAAAAATCATATCAATGAACATGACACATCACAAGTTAAAGAAGGTAACATAAGATCATGCATATTTTTTCAATTATATAGATTTTTATTTATCAATGATTCATAATACTGATAGAATATTTATTCATCTGTTTGTGTCTTAATTAAAATAGTTCACAGTGTAGCTCTAACACTTTGTGTCTACAACACAACCCATGACATAGCTCTACAGGTTGGTGCCTCCATGAAAATAACACAAGGTAAAACTTTACAACAAGACATATTTTTAAAATACAAATATCAAGTCAATTGAGTATTAAATATAATTTTTAGTTACTACATTATATAATATCTTGGAAGGAATAAAGAACCAAAGTTTCAATGAAAGAGTGCACCCATAAAAACTACAAAAAGCCAAAAAAAAGGAGAAAACCCCTTTCAATAAATGTGTAATTATACAATTTCATACAATTATAGAATATATTAATTATCTTTATTTATTTAAACACATTACAATTGAATTTTTCTTCATAGATAGGAGATTGTAAAAGACAATAAAATATAGACTTGCATCAGCTTGAGATTTGGAAGTGTGGTTCATTTTATTGTTGTGTAGACTAAATGTGGTTGTATTTACCCATGCAAATGTTGTTTACAAGTTTAATTTACCCATTACAATGTTGTTTACATGTTTAATTTACCTAGTTTAAAATAACACAATATGTGTTATACTATGTTCAATACAATAAATTTTGATGCAGAGTATCCATGTGTTCTTTATCAATAAAAAATAATAAAGAATATTATGATAGAAATAATTATATTGCTATTGATTCAAATATTTTTTAATTTGGTGTCTTACTGGAAGTATATTAAGGGGGTTTAACTATTAAGGTGTATTATATTCAGTTGAATTTAGTGATAGTGAACTATGGCTTAGAACAGTATTTTTTTTTTGATGTGATGGGCTATGTAAACATATAAATATGTATTGGTATGCATCAGAACAGTTGATACTTTCATTACTATAATAATATACATGTTGGTTGATCAATGATAAATTTCTATCAATGTCTATGAGAAATGAGTTATGGCAAAATTGGACTGATTCAAGTTATGATACATTCATGGTCAAGTTATAAGGATTCAATATGAATTTTTATATGCATACGTGTGTTACAAAATTAGAAATAGAAATGTTACATCCATGTATAATGAGTATTATAGTTACAATGTGCCTGAGCATGTAATAATTTTTATATCTGTTTATATGAATATTTATAATATTTAAATAAATGGAAAAAAATGAGTCAAATGAAATGCATTATGTTTTTATGTTACAATAAGAAATACAAATCAAAATCACATCAACAACCAGTCTAGTAACATGTAAAACATTTTCTTAAAAAAATTTCATGTTATATCTCTTATAATATAATATTTTTAATAAATGATTCAATTATCTTTTAACAAATTATAGACATTTCAAAGGAGGAGCTAAAACTGACTTCCAAAAAACTAATGATTTTAGGGTTGGATGACTTATTATTTGTTGTGCATAAAATAAAAGATATGCAAATGCATGATATAAGAAAAAAAAATATTATAAAATTCAAAATATGTCATACTATATTCGAGATCATTCCAATGAAAATTTGAAGGTAGCAATGTAGTCTTTTTGTCACATTAGCATTTGGTCAATGATAGAGGATAGTCATTTGAGGATCTCATTCAAGACCTGGGTTACACAAGTTCAAATTTCATGTTTATTTAGGGGGAAAATATTCTAAGTTTTTTAATATCAACATAAATAAATTAGATGAAGTTATTTTTAAAGGGACCTTAGAAGATGATTTTTCAATTGCCAACACATTGTTCATTGATTGTAATTCTTAGAATTGTGTTACAAATAAAAAATAAAAAATTAGTTATGTGACATCAAGTAGATATATTGGAAATTGAAATTGGAAAGATGAAAAGAATTGGAGAATCAAAATGGCATCAATCATCACATTCTTGGGAGAAAGCAAAAATTCTATACCAGCAGAGGTGAACCAAGGTTTAGAAAGATGTAACTTCGCCTGATTCTTTCAAGTGTATTTATTGATTATAAACTATAATTCTAGTAATAATCATTATCATCAATTTCATACAAATCAATTCTAAATTATATTAAAAATGGTTCAATTAATTTAAAAATAATTAATTGTAATTTAGAATTACTTTGCTTTGGTTACTAGTGCAATTTGATTTATAGTTGGAGATTTTTTGAAATTATTGAACTAGTATATTGACACTTGTTCATTCAGAAGATCTTCCCAATGAATAATAAACAATTGTTAAGATATTTTATTATGTAGATAAAATAGATTGCTTAATATGTTTTCATCCATAATTTAGATAGTCAAAAGGTGCCATGTGTCCCAGCAACAAAAGCTACTTCAAAGGATAAATGATCGGTATGAAGGCCCATAAGGGTGCCATGAGTTTGAAACAGTCCAATCTATTCAAAATGATCTATTCCCAAATGGTTTGAAATAATTCAATTTATTTGGAATATAGAAAACATATTTATGGATAAAACTATTATCCACTTCACTTTAGTGGGTATAATTTCAAATTATTTAAAATATCCCAATTTAATCAAAATTATCTATGCTCAAATGGTTTGAAATAGGCTAATTTATTTGGAATAAACAAAATTTGTTTTTGGAGAAAATATTCTTCTAAATCACTTCATTTTATAGGTATAGGTCTAAATTATTCAAAATAGCCCTATTTACTCAAAATGATCTATGCACAAATTCTTTGAGATAGTCCAATTTATTTTGAATATAACAAAATTATTTTTGGAGAAAATTCTCTTCACTCCACTTTAGTGGGTATAAATCCATTCTATTTAAAATAGCCTCTCTTTTTTTGAAATGATCTATTTCTAAATGGTTTTAAACACTCCAATTTATTTATAATATATGAAATTTATTTTTTGGAGAAATTTTTTTCCACTCCACTTTATGGGGTATAAGTCTAAATTATTCAAAATAGTCTAATTCATTCTAAATGATCTGTGGCCCAAATGGTTTAAAACAGTCCACTTTATTTGGAACATAAGAAAATTATTTTGGAGAAAATTTTCTACACTCCACTTTAGTGGGTATAAGTCCAAATTAAATGAAATAGTCCTTGGAATGTTTTGTGAGGAATGCCTAGTCCTATCCAAGGTATTCTACTGCAACTCACAAAGGGAACACCAATGAGGTGACTAATAATGTTTGAACAAATTAATGGTATTTAATGCACTAAATTGTGAGGAATTCATAGTAATATATAAGGTGTTGTACTAAAATTCACAAGGAGAACATCAATGAGGTGAATTGTAATAAGGGAAAAAATAAAGAAATATTTTGTGAGGAATGTTTGGTCCTATCCTAGGTCGTATATTATAACTCACAAATAAAAATCCTAGGGGTATGATCAATTAAAAAAATAATATTCATCAAGAGTAAATATTGGGATTATTGTAATGAAATAGGGAGTGTAAAAATCATGAGATATGCATTTTCATTAAAACATTAGTAAACATGAGGCATACTAGGTAAGAAGGAAAGCATTAAGAGTCTAGTGACCATCAAAATATAGAGGATACTTGTTCATAGTAATCACAAATATTTATAAGAAAATAGGTGAAATACTAAGATAAAATCATCAAGGTTATATAAAAAAATAAATTAAAAATGACCTAACTTCCCACAACATATTGCCTATTCCTCAGGACCCTTTATAGAGATGTTGGTCTACTATGAAGATTGGGTACTTCTATGAGATAGTAGATAGCACTATATTTTTTTTGTTCTCTTATTCCAATCCACTATCCTACCACACCGTAATGGACCTTGGCTCTATCATGAGGCCAATTATGGAGTTTGAACTTTGATTAGGAATAGGAGATGTGCTCAGAATAGGAAATCTTGTATTTTGATATGATTAGACTTTTATATTTTATATTTCACTTTTTTTATCATTGCCTTTTGTTTAAATGATTTGGATTTTAAATTTTCTATGGATTTTTCCATTCCTCTTCTATATGGATTTATAATAAGCAACATTAGTTATAAAATTAATACACATAAATGATCTTTAGACTTTGGTTATAGGATATTAAGTAACCAGAGATATGACTAACTAAATAATTTAGGCTTACCTATTAAACACTATGTAATCTCAAGTTTAAACCATATGTATGCTTAATATGGGAAAATAAATAAGGGGAAAAGGGAGATAAAATAGATCAGTGTATATAAATAGTACATTGAGAAATATTTTTTGCTAACTGATCATATGGAAAACATAAAATACTAAGGGAGTGTCAACAATTATCTTTATTTGAATTTAAAGAATCAACTAATCATCTAAGAGAGGATAAAGGAATCCATGTGAAAGAACTGAAACCATAAACATAATTTTAAATCCATGAAAAATAAAAGTAATCCATAAGATAAAGTTAAAGATAATGAAAGCATATAAAATACACAAAGCATAATATAATGATTCATGAAAAAGAGATTAGTGAAATCATGTTTGAAAAATAGTCAAACATATGATATATATAAATAAATCACAAATGCAATCCAATTCATGTAATAAAATGATAAATAATATGATGGAACACCATGTTGTGTTCATAAATACTAATAGATCTGACCAAAAATCTCATCCATAACATTTGACAAATCCTTTGTATCTAAATTATGATGTTAGTCAAAGTTTCATCAATCTTCACATAAAGTCATGAAAAAACTTCCTTCTATATCATCTCTATAGAAAAACTAGGTGTGATATAAGAAGAGTGATGGTCATATAGTACTTCATGTGTGGGATACTTAGTGTGAGGAATAAGTATCTCAATATAAATGGTATTTGTTGATCTATGTGGAGGTGCAACTGATGAAGAAAAAGGAGCCTTCTTCCATGGATGACCTACAACAAGAAGATTAACTAGTACTAGTGTAGACTATGGGAAATCTCAGAGATGTTATTGAATCACTTGACACCTATCAGTATGGCATGTGGTGAAGTGATGCCAAAGATAATATACTTCCCCATAGTTAAGGATTTATTGTAGAAGTAGCTTGGGAGGTGGGATAGTCTTGTATTTAGGCTATTTTATGACTGGATGTAGTGTATCAGTGTACTACCTAAGATATTGGTAATGAGTAGTGGAATGATAATGTGTACCATGAAAGAAATAAATATGTTTATTATCAAGTGGTTTAGGTATTCTAGTAGGATTAATATAGGAAGATGTTTGTTTTTATTGATATGAACTATAATCCTTGGTCTAATGACCAACTTTATGGATCTCAGAATAAGGCTCATCTACCCATCATGCTAGTAAAAGATCAAGAAAAGGTAAAGGTAGTATTTCATCACCTTTAAGAGAACTTGGAATAGGATCAACACTACATTGAACTATCTACATGGATATCTCTAGAGTGGGTTAGAGTAGTATAGTTGACATCTTTAGAGGAAGTGGACTAAAAGCATAATGGAATCTAGCAAATTAGTAGGGACCTATCATGGTGTAATCCATAAGAATACTCTTGAGAGGATCAATAGTGACTAGAGGCATATTGATTTTGTCCTCCATCTTTGACCTATAAACATCAAAGGAAGATCTAATATCAGGTATGATTGTAAGAGAAGGAACTAAAAAAAAATTTAAGTGATTGTAGTAAATAATAATGATACATAACACCATCAACATTTTTATATTGAATGAATCAAGATAAAAATAGGTTGTCTAAAGAATAAATATGACATATTCAGGTGTATGTAAGTCAATATTACATTCATAAACTATTTTATCAGCCAAGGAAGTATGGTTAATGTAATTCTTAGTTTTGGTTAGAGTAACTTGTATCTCATCAAAAGGTTGTTGATGAGATAAAGGTTGAAGAGAGGGAGGTAGTTGAGCAATGATGTTAGGGAAGAGATCAAGAGTTTTGATCTAAATACTTATCTCACCTAGTTCATCATCATTTGAGTCTATGAGTTAGGTGGAATATTTTTTTATTAATTTTGGATGACCATTATATTCTCTAATACAATTGATGGGATAATTAAAGTCTTGTGATTCTCAAAATTGAATGCTAGGTAAGGTTTCAAGGGTGTGTATTTTTAGATCACCTCATCCTTTGAATTATTAAAAATTCCAAGGTTTTGTTTCCCCTTGAATCTTATATATAATTCCATTGTAACATAATTGAACACGTTGACATGTAGATGAAGTAGCTCCTCTCATGCAATGTGTCCAAGTTTAATTGACTAAGATATTATCAGAAAATAGAAAGTTAGATATCATGAATTTCACATGAATGATGATGGGATGAATGGTGATAAGACCCCAAACATAAGCTAAAGGAGGCATTTTCCTTCTATCATATCCTTGACATATACTACATGTATATTTAAAGTTACATTAATCATATCTTAGTGTTTGAATAAAATAAAGGGAATCAACACAAGTGCATGAGCCTTCATTGATTAAAGCAAATTTAACTTGGCTATCTCTTATTTGTATGTTAATGAATAAAGGGGTACCATTTAAATGAAGTAATATCTCATCGATAATCATAGAAGAGATAGGAAATTTGAGTTAGAGAGAAGAACCCATTATTTTGTTAACATGGATGGACATCTCTTGACATAATTCAATAATGATATATACAGATCAAGATAAGGAAGTTTCTTAGCCTATAGGTGAAGGATGAGGGATGTTCATTTTGAATAGTAGTTGCTTTAGTTGATTACGATGGTAAGGGGGACCTCTCATAAGTTATAATAAGGGAATTTGGGATAGAAGATGGGAATGTTCTAATTTTGGTTCTCATTTATCATAACCCATTAGAGAATGATTGGATAAAGGTGCATAATGTTGTAACAAATCCATTCAAGGAGTGGTGTATTTATTTTGAAACTTATGCTGATAAGGTATTTTTGGCTTAGGTTGGTTTAAATTAGGTTGATTGAGCTTAGGTTATGTGGTTGTTTATTGAAGTATTTCCTATGGTTGAGTAGTAGAAATATTATTTTAAGTTTGAGGGATGTTTACTTGAGGTTTATAGTTGGGGAAATAGTATAAGTTGTATAAATTGTATGATAAGTATGGTTAATTTGTGTTGTTGGAGATGATTATTGTATGTTTTTTAGTTCCACATGCCCCAATTAAATGAGGTGGGATCATGAATTATCTTGAATAATGCAAAATGTTGAATAGGTGTGATGGTTGGGGGTTGGGATTGAATCAATATAAACTTTTACTCTCCTCATATTAATCATGTTAACCACATTCTCATTATTCATATTTAGATGTATAATAATTTCAATGTTACTAGTAGTAGGGTATGTTGATTAATGTTGTCTTAATGATTAGGAAGATAGTCTTTATAGATATCTAAATGAGCATTGTCCTGGTTTAAAGCTTGATTTTTAATTTGAGTTTTATGAGATTAAGTGTTATGTCATAAGCTTTTTGATTCTTACATATAAGTGGTTCATGGTCAAATTTGGGTCCAAGGAGGAAATACATAGCAAGATTTTTTAATTGGTGACAAGTGTCATGAGAATGACCCCAACTTGCATGAAACCAATAAAATTTGTTTTGATCATATTAGTGTTTCATAGGATGGGTAGACTTGAGATATCATGGTGAAGGTCATGGAATACATTTTTTAATTTCTAAAAATGAAATTGGTTTATGCACATCTGTATTATATTCTTGAGAATGTGTGGGATGAAGATATGAATTGTTATTAGGTTTAATTAGAATAGTATTGTCCATTATAGTGTTTGAATCAATAACTTGGATGGTGTGTATAGAGTCATAATTATGTGTAACACAATCATTTATAGCATGCCTATTCTTATATTTTACAAGAATGTGATTTCCCATTGGAGTGTGGGATGGTTCAAATTGACATATAAGGAAAATTGATGTTCAGCTTGGTCAATATCTTCTTCAAAAGTTTTATGGGAAAGAGTCCTAATATGATATTGTAGTTTAGGATGAATAGAATTAGTGATTAAATGTAAGAGGTTGTCATCCACCATATTATGCTCAACTCTTTTAGATAAGTCTTTCCATTATTGAATAAAAGTGTGTGCCATTTCAAACTCTAATTGTTTACAATTGATAAAATAGGCTATGTTATTTCGAGGAAGATCCCTAGTCTAGAATTATTGAACCAATGAATTGACCAAGTCTTATAAACTAGTAATGGAGTGGGGTTTTAGTTGATTTTACCAATCTAAAATATCTCTTAAAAACATTTTATTTAAGAGTTTAGTGGAAGTGAAATTATTAATTTTAACCTAATCTTTGTAAAGGTTTCCAAATGTTTTTAAATGTAAGGTAGGATTTTTATATCCATTATAAGTGATTTTGGGAGTGATATGCCCTATGTAAATGCTAGAAATTTAAGATATAAGAGGTTCATTTTGTAAGTGTTTAATAGTTTTGTTGATAAGTGGGGGATGTGTCATGAAGTTACCATGTGAACACCTAAACAAGGTGGGGGTGTAGGTGAATAGGATTTTTTGTTCCATATTAAGTATGTTGGGTTTGGGTTTGGAGATGTAATAATTGATTTTACATTTGTATCATTTGATTTTCATTACTTGTTTGAAATGTATGTATTTGGGTAAGAGTTTGTAATAATAACTAACTAGTTTAAGCAATATTTTGGCTATTAAAATTACCATTTGATGCATTAGTATCATGTGAAGTGTTAAAAATGTGGGACACATTAGTAACATGGGAAGCATGAGTAGCATGAGAAGAATTAATTATATAATACATAATAGTGGTATGAGAAGCACTAGTTTTTTGGGTTTTACTATTCATAGAAGATAAAGTATGAGTTGAATGAAATTGGGTATTAGTGTGGATGTTTTGTGTAGGCCCACAAAAAGATACACCTAACATGTTGGTATAGATAATTGAAATGAAGGTGGATGAAGACACAATAATGGATGTCATGTTATTAGAGGGAGGCATGGGAGATAGAAATGAGGTATTAACACTCATAAATGATTTTCCCCAAATCATGTGGAAAAGCTAGGTGAAGGTGGAGGATCTTCGAGATGAAGTTCCATCACAAGGTTATAAATGACTAAAGGATCCATAACTATATGCTAAGGATTTTAATTAATAAATAGGATAATTTAAATCATGTAATTAAGGTCATTTTCATCATCTAGCATTTGGTTAAACAAAGGGTTAAGTGTCATGGAAGAAGGAGTTTCATAGTTGGTAGTGTGGGTGGTAACATAGACAAAGTGTGTTTTTGATTTTATAAAGTTTGGTATGATTAGTTAAACTCATCATATGAATTTGAATCTAATATACAACATCATCAAGCATATGTGGCATGATGAAAGAAATGGGAAAGGATTTTTTGAAAAATTAGACAACCTGTGTTTCGATACTAAGTCAAACAACTCAACTTAGTTCTATGGGAAAGAAGATAAAGAAATATGCAATATAATGGGTCAAACAAGTCAAATGTGTTAGGTAGGAAGATGACCAGAAGATTTTGTAAATGATAGAGTCAAATTAGTCAATTGTGTTTTGATTAAAAATAACCTATGAGAGGTTGAGTCACACTAGTTGACTATGTTAAGCATGAATATAGAACACTCTAGGAATGACTGAGTTGAATGAGTCGACTATGTTATGAGGATAGAAAAAAAAGATTTTATAAATATAAATAATTTAGTATTGATTTGTAGATGAGTTTTAAAAATCACATAAGCAAATAGGTCTATCTAATTGATCTAGTTACACCACATAACACAAACCTTGTACCAACAATGACTAGTGTAGGTTTTACAATACAAAATACAACTTGTAAAAATCAAATAGTAATACTATAATGTAAATTCCAATATAAGTATAAAATATTATAATTTTTTTTTAAATTATAGATTTTGAATGTGATAGGTTGTTAGCTTTAAGAGGAAACTAGAAGAGAAAAGCTAAAGTCGTTATAAAGTATGCTAAGGATGAAAGGGATATGTATTTATCATGATATTCTCTTGGTATTAGGGCTTACCCCCTAACTTCATAATACTATAATGAAAAGGTAATTTAGTGCTTTACCAATATATACCATCAACCATGTATTTATACTCAGCTAGAAAATTGAGTTAGCTTTCCCCTTGGTGATGAAATCTAAGTAAGTAGACCTAGGTAGAATTATTGAATTGTGTTTTGATATTATTATAATTTGGTAGTGTGTGAAGATAAAATGTCCATATGTGATAAATTAACCTTTCTATTTATTTTATATGCACTACTCTAAGTAAATAGGTAGATAAATAAAAGGTGAATTAATTACTATGAAGATTACTTCCTTTGCTTGAAAAAAATACATGGTACTATGTCAAATAGGTTGACCTAGTATGGAGAGAATACATAATAGATTCAATTATATCAATTGTGTCTATTAAAAATAATTCCAATGAAACACAATTGATCAAATCAAATAAGTTTTCTAGATAGAAAAAAATTATATAACTAAGTAAATCTAGTCAACTCAGTTTATTATAGGTTTACAGTTTTGTAGAACTGAAAGACTAGGAAAAATAAGACTAAAATATAAAGGAATTGATAATATGAAATACCTATACTAGTTAGAATGAGCCCAATGAATGAAGACATAGTTCATTAGCTCAATGTAGTGATGCTAAAGATGGTAAATTACTATTTAAAAGTTGTGTCATCTAGAATGAGGGTTTGAACCTATAAGAAGATCTAGAATGAGTCAATTAGATCAATTTAGTTGACTAAACCTACATAGAATATAGAAGTGGGTCGATCAAATTGATTGAATTGTCTATAAGAGATTATGACCTACACAAAAAATGAGGGTGTACAAAACCAAATATCTAGTATTGTGTTTTGAAAACCAAGCATTCCTCTCAAAATTCAATATGTTTGATCTTATACTCGATCATTCAAAAAAAATGTAGTTTATAAAATTGAATCTGAATTATATAATCCATTTTTTTATCATATTCTAATTATGATTGAAACCATCTCAACCAATGTAAAAAAGTTAAAGTTTATCATTTTTCAAATAAAAAATTAAAAAAAAAATGTTTACTTAATGTTGACGTAGGAAATTGCACCCAGTGGCAGGAAGTCAAACTCCTACCTTCTCTATGCAACATGAAAACACCTCTCTCACTTATGGGACAATGAAGCTAGAGAGGAGAGTCTCTAGATAAGGGCTAGCTCCCTTTGATGCATCATTTTGTTTCCAACAAGTACAAAACACACACACACACACACACACACACATATAGATAAAAAGGGGGGATTGAAAAGAGAGAGAGATTGCAGGAAAAACAAACCTACTCTAAAGAGATGATGCACCAAAATAGGTCAAACTTCACACATCCACTCTTAGAATCAGACAAATACACACATACTCTACACACTTGGCAGAAGGACCAGGCTGCAAAAGACTGGCAGGGAGGCTTTCATGAAAACATAGGAATCAAAAAATCACTGAGGCACTGTGAAATGCACACTGTAAGTAACTCCTGTTCTAGTCTTCTCAAATGTCAGATCTTCTCCTTTTAGCTATAGAAATGGTGCCTTGTAGATGACAGGTCTGCTGGTGTTGAACCTGTGAGAGCATCAAGAAACAATGACTGGACATAGACAAACACTCAAAACATACTCTAAAAATATCAATCCAAATGGAGGTAAAAACTACATTTTATTTGATTCAAGTGAAATTTTGCCAAGGCTGCGCCTTAGCAAAAGTGGAAGAACCGATCCTTCTCCAAAAATGAGAAGTTACAATATATAGAAGAAATGAGAGAAACTTGGTGCTTCTTTGACAAGTTGCCCTGTCGCATCCCATTGGAAAGAGGAAAACACTATTGTGTTGTCATCATTATAGAAGAAGCCTACTGGAACCATGTTGTATAATCACCAAATTTGACTTTGGAATTCACGATTTAATGTGGAAGCATGTGTCGTGCCTCTTTTCTATCAACAGATTGAAATTTATCCCTTTTTTAAATGCACGGACCCTACTGCTTGCTGTTTGTGCCATTTAGAGATTAACAAGTAATAAATTGCCTTCCACTTGCCACTTAGACCGCCTTATCACTTCTGCACCATGTCATTTCCCCTTTCTTGTCATCTACGATTTGTCCCTTGTCTTTCTTGTCTCTTTTGGCTTAGTTGGCCTCCAGGGGTGAACTTTCAGCAAGTCATTGCATTTCTAGCTCTTGACAATGCTTTCTCAGCTTGAAAACAAATGACCATCCTATTCTGCTAAATTTGACACTCATTCAGTCCTCACGCTTTGAAAACCAATGGATATTCCATTCTACTAATATTGATAGCCTCTAGGACATCATCAGGTCCATCACTGACTCATCCAGGTCCATCGCTATGTGGTATTCTTTCCTCAGCCCTTTGAAAAGTCCTTTGTATTGGCCGGAAGTCCCCCGCAAGGGCACCTACCCTTCGGAGTCCTTCAGCAGGTCCTGTTTGCTTTGGACTCTTCCCCGAGCTCCCGTGGGCAAATTGTCTATGGACAATTTCCCTAGGTTAAATCTCCTTGAGATTGACTGTGCCTTCACTTGTATTTTCACAGACAAAAAGTCTACAGGAATTTGTCTACCCAGCTTGGCTTTGAAGTGTGCCCAAATTCCTTCAGACTTTTTGTTTGAAGGAATTCCTTCAGGTAAAAAGTTTGAAGGAATTTAGGACTGTCAATTAAAAAAAAAACATAATCTTAAATCAAACTAATTATTCCATAGGGCAAAAGATAAGTGCTTGCCCTCTGAAAGGGCAATTTGACTATTGACTATCCTTCATGCTTGGGGGCATACCTTTGAACCAGGCTGTTGAACCAAAAGGTTCAACAGTTCAAAGGTTCAACCAAGCGCGCCAAATTCCCAAGGCCAAGCCTGACGATTTGAACCAAGCTGCTGAACTGAACCTGTTGAACCAAAAGGTTCAACGATTCAACTAAGTGCGCTGATGAACAAATAAGGCATAAAAGTCGATGAACCATTCATTGAAATGCCATGCTGAACCTTTGACTTTGAACCAAGCTGCTTGAACTTTTGACTTGAACCAAGCCCGTTGAACCAAATTTTGGTTTAATGGTTTGGTTCAACCATTGTTGAACCAAGATTGTAATCGAGTGGCCTTGAACTTGAAAATGGACTTGCAACCCAAAAATGACTGGCTTTAATTTGTAGGGGAAGAAGGTGACCACAATTTTGCCTGTGGGCAAAATTGGTCAACAAATGGCAACTCACAGGGGAAGCATGCCTACTATGCTTAAAACCAGTTGCCTTAAAATCCATTGGGAATGGAGTCAAATGTAGTGATGAAAGACTTATCAACAGCCTGAAAGATTTAAGAATCAAACATGAAGCTTTACCCCACACGCAAAGGGAAACACACAAGGCTAAAAAAACACTACCTGTGCAACTGCACATAGGGAAAAAAAGAAAAACAAATGAAAACAAACTACTATATATAGCTAACCAGGAAAGCTCACCTCCCTACTGGATCGAAAGGAAAACTTCTCAGGTCCCCTTTTTGGTGAGAAGACTTATGGTGCTAGACAAATAGCTGAACAAAAAAAAGAGATGGTGACCTGCTCCTTTTGCCTATCCTCTGAGTTGGCTGGAATCCAAGTGGATCAAAATCGAACATGCCTCCGACATATATGTAATCTGTTTGTCCTTAGAAGTTTATTAAATGCTAGTCCCTTCTAATAGGTGCTCCACACCAAAAAATCAATGGCTACTGACTCATCGCCATAAGCCCCTTGATATGCACAATTCTTCTACAATGTATCATGGTCTAACTTGTTCCCTTCTACCTTGTTAAAAATCCTATCAGACTCATCCTCTGCTTTCTTTTGGCCTTCTTGAAGAAGGGTGGCTATGGTGATGTTTGAAATGGGCTCACAAAATGACTGCTCGTCCCATAAAACTTCACTTCCTTATTTAAAGCTCACTTCTTCAAGGCATTCCTCCTGGAAGACATACCTCTCCTTTTCCTCCTAAAAAATTAGGACCTCTAGATGTTCAAAAATGTCCTCTTGATTTTCCTCTAACTCAGGCTCTTCAATTTAGTCGACCTCATCATCAAAACAATAAGGAAGTTCATCAAACAGGGGAGAAGAGAGCTTATCATGCATTTGTTCCTCTTTAAATTGCTGGAACATCTGCATAGATGCAAGACCTACATCTTCTCCATTACTGATGAGGTCTTCACAAGGAGCATCAATGATGATTTATTCTTCGTTGTTGCTCATGATAGCCTCTTGGATGTCATGGGAATCATGGGTAAGAGCAGCTTTAGCTTTTTTAAGGTTTTGAGCAAAACCTTTTTTCTCCTCTTTCCTGCCCCATGATTCCACTATTTCCCCCTAGGTCAGGAGGTTGCCATTAGGATCAGTGACTTGAGGGGGTTGAGGAAGACTAGGAAAGCTACTTGGGGAAATTTTTTGAATATTTTGGGTTTGATCAAAATTATATGAAGGAAAACAAAACCCATGATTTTTTGCAAAAGAAGTATACATACCATAAAATGATTTTTGATGGCACTAGGCTACTTAACCAACTGATTTAACTCAGAGTCGCCAGATGCTGGAATTTTTTTTTGATTTGTTGTAACATGACTAGCATCAATCCTAAAACTTTACTTCATTGAAAAATTGGGTCCCACTAGGCGTGCCAGAACTGTTGATGCTAGGTGCTGAAAAAAACTTGAATGAGTGTCAAATAGTGAGTTCCACCAGGCGTGCCAGAACTGTTGATGCAAGAAATTACACCCATTCATAGGAATTTGAACTCCTGCCTTCTTTGTGCAACATGGAAACTCCTCTCTCACCTGTGGGACAATGAAGCTGGAGAAGAGAGTCTCTAGATAAGGGCTAGCTCCCTTTGATGCATCGTGTTGTTTCCATCAAGTACAAAACACACACAGATATATATATATATATAGATAAAAAGGGGGGGATGAAAAGAGAGAGAGATTGTAGGAAAAACAAACCTACTCTAAAGAGGTGATACACCAAAATAGGTCAACCTTCAAACATCCACTCTCAGAATCAGACAAATACACACATACCCTACACACTTGGCAGAAGGACCAGGCTGCAAAAGACTGGCAGGGAGGCTTTCATGAAAACACAAGAATCAAAAAATCACTGAGGCACTGTGAAATGCACACTGTAACTCCTTTTATTTTGGTCTTCTCAACTGTCAGCTCTTCACCTTTTAACTGTAGAAATGGTGCCTTGTAGATGATAGGTTTGCTGGTGTTGAACTTGTGAGAGCATCAAGAAATAATGACTGGACATAGACAAACACTCAAAACATTCTCTAAAAATATCAATCCAAATGGAGGTAAAAACTGCATTTTATTTGATTTAGGTGAAATTTTGCCAGGGCTACGCCTTAGCAAAAGTGGAAGAACCAATCCTTCTCCAAAAATGAGAAGTTACAATATATAAAAGAAAGAAGAAAGAAAGTTGGTGCTTCTTTGACAAGTTGGCCTGTCACATCCCATTGGAAAGAGGAAAACACTATTGTGTTGTCATCATTCTAGAAGAAGCCTGCTAGAACCATGCTGTATAATTTCCAAATTTGACTTTGGCATTCAAGCTTTAATGTGGAAGCATGGGTTGTGCCTCTTTTCTGTCAACAGATTTAAATTTATCCCTTTTTTAAATGCACGGACCCTACTGCTTGCTCTTTATGCCATTTGGGGATTAACATGCAATAAATTGCCTTCCACTTGCCACTTGGACCACCTTGTCACTTCTACACCATGTCATTTCCCCTTTCTTGTCATATACGATTTGTCCCTGGTCTTTCTTGTCTCTTCTGGCTTATTTGGCCCCCAGGGGCAAACTTTCAGCAGGTCACTACATTTTTGGCTCTTGACAATGCTTTCTCAGCTTGAAAACAAAAGACCATCTTAGTCAACTAAATTTGATGCTCATTCAGCCTTCAAGCTTTGAAAAACAATGGATATTCCATTTTGCTAATATTGACAGCCTCCAGGACGTCATTGGGTCCATCGTTGACTCAGTCAGGTCCATCGCTACATGGCATTCTTTCCTCGACCCTTTGAAAAGTCCTTTATATTGGCCAAAAGTCCCCCTCAAGGGCACCTGCCCTTTGGGGTCCTTTGATAGGTTGTGTTTGCTTCATACTCTTCCCTGGGCTTCTGTGGGCAAATTGTCGGTAGATAATTTCCCTGGGTTAAATTTCTCTGGGCTTGACTGTGCCTTCGCTTGTATTTTCGTGGGCAAAAAGTCTGTGGGAATTTGTCTGCCAAGCTTGGCTTTGAAGTGTGCCCAAATTCATTTGGACTTTTTGTCTGAAGGAATTCCTTCGGGCAAAAAGGTTGAAGTAATTCAGGACTGTCAATTTTTAAAAAAAAACATAAGCTTGAACCGAATTGATTATTCTATAAGGCAAAAGATAAATGCTTACCCTCCAAAAGGGCAATTTGACTATTGATTGTCCTTAGCGCTTGGGGGCATACCTTTGAACTGGGCCATTGAACCAAAAGGTTCAATGGTTTAAAGGTTCAACCAAGCACACCAAATTCCCAAGGCCAAGCCTGATGCTTTGAACCAAGCCACTGAATTGAACCCATTGTGCCAAAAGGTTCAACGATTCAACTAAGCACGCCGATGAACAAATAAGGCATAAAATCTGATGAACCATTCATTGAAATGCCACACTGAACCTTTGACATTGAACCAAGCCACTTGAACTTTTGACTTGAACCAAGCCCATTGAACCAAATTTTGGTTCAACGGTTTGGTTCAACCATTGTTGAACCGAGATTTTAACCGAGCAGCCTTGAACTTGAAAATGGACTTGCAACCTGAAAATGACTGGCTTTAATTTGCAAGGGAAGAAGGTGACCATAATTTTGCCTGTGGGAAAAATTGGTCAACACTTAATATGCTCCTTTTTTCCCATAATTCAATGCATTTACCCTTCCTATTTTTTATTTTTTGGGTTCCATGTAATTTGTTTTTGACAAAATTTCCAATTGCAACTTATTTTTATTTTCAAACATCCTCATTGTCTCTAATAATTATTCAATCTCGCCATTCTTTCATATTGCATTCTAATAAAAAATTAACTTCATGCTAAATATTATGTATACATCTAAGATTTGAACCTATAGATGGTAAATAATTTTGTTATTATTTATTCATATTGATGTTTATATCAATTATCATATGCATGTTTTACTATTTCCCTATGAATTCAATAGAAAAATCATTGAAGGCAATAAAATTAAAGTTTGAATTAACATGTAGGATAAAATTTAGACTTAAAAAAAAGAATAATTATATTTTTATTTTAATAAGGTGAATGAATTTTTTAAAAAAATGGGCTTTTACAAAGTATATTTCAACTTGTGAAAACATAAGTAGAATGATATTGGATAATGTGGGTTTTAGCATGTCCAACATTTGTTCTAACACTTAACATAATATTAAGGTGGATTACCACACCCATTAGGCATCATATCATTCTTATCATTGGTACATCAATTTATAAATTTTCATTTATAATAAATTTTGTACATCATCTATATTTTTAATTACGTTATTTATTAGTTATTGATACAATTATTGGGTATTTATTACAAGGAGGAGGATGCCATTGAGGAGTTAAATAAGACAAATTGATATCATTTCTATGATAATAGGGGCTCGGTGTGGAGGTACACACACACACACATGCACGCATGTGCACACACAAACACATGCACGTATGTACACATTTAAATTAGATTTTTTCATCTAATTATAATATTAAGTTATTTTGGGGTTTTGAAAATAGGTTGAATAGCTATATGGACCCAAAAAAGAATGAGTTTGGGTTGATTTGACATCCTTCATCTACAATGAGGGACTTGGTGTAGACATATTTTTTTATTTTTATTTATAAATAATTCAATAAATTATAGTTTATTATTTTATTTTGGCACTTTTTATAATAGGTCAAATATTTATATGGACAAATAGGAGGATGAGGATGGAACAAGTTGTCATCCTTCCATTGCTTCTATAAATTGATCACAAATGTATAATTATTAGTTTTATTTTTCAAATTATATTATTTAAATTAGTTAAAATATTATTTTCCTTTTTGGGTTTTCATATCAAGTCCTCTAGTTTTATGGACCCTCATGAGGATGACGCTACAATAGATTTATTTATTTATTTACTAGGGAGGTATTAATTTTCAAATCTAGGTATTTAAATTACCTTTTTCCACTAAAATTTACTATTATTTTATTTCCATGTCATTTTTACTGATGATTGCCCCTACATCAACTTAGTAGGTATAAAACCTTTTCATCCTCCTCATGTGTTAAAAGTTTTGAATCATTTTTAATGTATGGAGGCCCCTCATCTAGAAATGAATACTTTATCCCACCTAATTACCAAGTTAAGGGTGGAGAGGCCCTTTTGCAATCTAAAAATGATCATGCATCTTATATGATAAAGATGAGTATAAGAAATGAATGGCTCAGTCTCTTAATTTTTTATTGTATGTGAAAGATATCATAATATTTAGTGATACTTGAGGCCAATAATTATTTTAAGTTATGTCATTTTAATCTTTTAATTTATGAATATTTAATTTTTCAATTTATTTAGAATATATTTTACATTATTTTCTCTTCATTCATGTGTATATATATACTTTTTAAAAACCATACATTTTTAAAAACAATTTGTAAGCATATTCAAACCAATAAGTTTTATATTCAATGTATAAAATATCTCATAAATTTTTTGAACATGATTTCAAAAAAAATGATTATAATTCAAAATTAAATAAAAGACAACAAACAATTCTACTTAATAGGATGAAGAGGCATATGAGGGTAAGGCCCCTAAATACATGTTATTATAATTTTTAAATTTGTAAACTTCTCATTTTTGTTTCAAATTTTCCAATACTTTAAATCTTTAACATGAGGTACATATAGGGGGTTTCAAAAGAGAAGACCTTCCTTCTCTGTTCAATGAGGTTGTAGGGTATTGGATAAGGTATATGATTTTATGGTCATTACAAGGTTATACATTTATATCATTTTACATTTTTAAATTACCTTCAACACAATATTCCCATCAGTATTCCATTATACATCCTTCATTTGATAGAATAATTAGTTTTAGAGGTGAAGGAGAGTAATAAAATTAAGGAGTCACATCATCAAGTAGTTATATTCCTTATTTACAAATATTTTCAATCTCTTCATCTAGAACCTTAGGGTATGGTTGATGAGCATAGACCATAAATATATCTTATAACCTAGCATCCATCAGTTTAAGATCAAATGGAGGGTTAGATCTCTCAATAGCCTCCCATAATCAGACATTCTTCTAGATTTATTTGTAACAACATTAAGTCCAAACCCAAACAATAGTCTGAGGTGCCTCCTTATAAAATGCATTTAGATAATCCTTTTCAACAAGATAATATTTCTTTGGTAGACCTAGATGAGCCCTATGTTAACTAAGAGAATCATAAACCTATTATTATTACATCATCTCTTGAGAACGAGAGGGATTTGAATAGGGGATATGGAAATAAAGATGGGGAGGATGGGTGTGAAGATAAGGGTGGGGAGCCTCCCTTCAGTAATCATAACATTTTGGATCCTAAAAACATGTCGAGTATGTCAAGAATCAGAGCAAGCTAAAATATATGGAAGATGAAGTTAGTATTCACAAAGAATTTCTGAAATCATTTATGAAGGACCGTACCTGGCTGAATCAAGATGTCAATAAGTTCAATCAAATGGATGGTCTCTTTGGTACCAAAGAAAAGGAGGTTGAGATTTTCTCCATTATTGAATCCCTTAATGATAGAGATAATACCATAGAGAGGGAGAACAAAGAATTCAAAGATAAGCTAAACATCCTTGTTAATTTTAGCAAAGTTACTATTAATAATGTTATGCACTACATGGAAGGCTTGTCCATATGTTTCAACAAAAAGGGTGATATTCTCGAAGGAATCCATCGTAATAAGAAACTCAAAGGCATCATCATTGGCAATGAGGAGGAAAACATCAACAAGATCATTGATAGAGACCTTAAGAGCATGACTAAATAATGGAACAAGGCTTATGAAAATTGGAAAATATTCAACAACTGATTATTTCTTTTCTATTTTGGGTTGTGTGAGTGTTGTTTTGCTATCTTTTTGTTGTATCTAATATTATGGGTTACTTTTGTTGTTTTGGAAGCTAGGATTTCTTATTGATTATGATTGTCCATATGTGTGATACTATTGTATAGGTAGGGTCCCTTTAAACCCTACTTATACCTTTAATAAAAACATGAGTTACATATAGATGAGAAGACTTTAATCTCTTGGAATAAAAAATGAATCTTAGTTAAATGTGTGCATTGAATGACTCAAACATAATAAAAATATAGCTACATGTTAGTTAATAAACATAAAAAAACCTAAACATTATTTTATTATTATATGGGAATAGTCATATGTTTTACATTTATTACAATCAATGCATGGATTAAATATAGTCATTGTAATGACTAAGAATAAATATTTTGTCAGATGAACCCATCAAATCATTACTTAGGGAGAATGAGTAAAAATTAGGCTGAACATAAGTTTATTAAAATTTTATATGTTATTTTTTAGATAGGTTTCTATGTTTTTATGAATTATTTTATTAGAAAATATTATACCTCATTTTTTATGACATAAATTTTATTCTAGGAGTAACATTATAATTGTAGGGCCACAAAGGAACTAAGAAAATAGTTCAAAACTCTAAAATGGTATATATAAGTATTCAAATATTGGGCCAAGGCCACGTTCCATTTACGTGTAAGAATTTTACTATTTGATTAGTTAATAATAACATGTTGGGTTCAATAAATATATTTTTTAATTATTAATTAATTACATAAATTATAATTTTAAGCAATTATATAATAACTAAATTATGCCTAATTGTCATGTGGATTGAAATTTTATCATAGTATTGAATGATATGATAGAAAAGGTTCCATTTAGATAATGATGAAGATATTGAGCTAAAAGGTGTCTCATTTTGCATATCCGACATACATGATGACTATATAGAAGACAAGGAGGAGGGTGATTTATAATTAGGAAATATCAAATGTAATTTATTATTTGGAAGGTAGATTATATTAATGTTTTATTTTTTTTATAATTAATGCAATCTGAATAAGATAAAATATTTAAATTAAGACTGTAAAATATGACACTTAGCATATGGATTTGAATGTGAGAGACAGATTGATATTTCACGTATGTGCTCTGAAATTAGCTAAGCAAGAGGTAAAATATTGAACTTAGATGATTTCTATTTTATTTTATTTTATTCAATTTTTATGTCACAATCATTGAAATTATTATTTTGATTCTCTATAACTACTTAGATTAGGAAGCATGACATTAGAATATATTTGAATTCTTCTAGTGAAGTAAATACCCCAACAATGACTAAAATTACATTCTAATTTTTCATTGTTTTTCCCTTAAAAACCTGGCTTCAATTTTAATATAAGATTGTTTTGGGAGATTGGTGTCAATGATGTGTTGTCATTGATGTCAAGTGACATTGGTGATGACAAAGTGGCATCAGAGTGCTCTTGGTCTAATATGCATGATCTAAGTGCTTAGCTCAGTATTGGTTACTAGTGAAAGATTATGGGAGCACTTGGTTCTATAGAAGCATGGAGAGAGAAGTAAATGGTATGTCCATGTGGTTGAGAGAGAAATTGGAGTCCTTCCTTGTGGTTTTTAGGTGGAGTACAAGTCATTTTATGCCTTGTGGGTTTGACCATGTATGGTTACCTATGGGGTTTTGAGTAATTTGAGATCTATATCATGATGAGGAGTTCAACATACTTTGAATATCCATGTTAGACATGTATAGGGTGATAAGAGGTTAGGTAGATAGTTTTTAAGAGGTGGCTAGTGGTCTACAAGGTAGTTTGGCCATTGACCTAGTTGGCCTAGGTGAGCTTGTGAGGCCTTATGAAGGGTCAAAGAATGTTTACAAGATGATGAAGCTTGTTATTTCATGAGAGATGGTCAAGTAAGTTTGTTTAATAATTTTAATTATGTTTTAGGTTAGAGATTGAGCTACAAAGTTAGAAAGATGGTTTAGAAGCTTCAAATGAGGCTTGAATGGTACATTTTAAGCTCGAGAGGAAAGCTTTTACATTCCATAGTTCATGTAGAATTTTCATGGGAACATGAGCCTTTTGGGAGGGGTATAAAATGGACCTAAAAATCCTTTCCAAGTATTTTTTAGTGGATTGAGGGAAAAAGCCTTATGAACATTTGTTAAGAATGTAAACTGGTTAGAAACCCTTTATAAACCCTCATAATGGAGAGATTGGAGAGATCTTGCTAGAAAGGATCTAGAATGAATTGGTTGACCAAGTTTGAATATTTTAAGGTATAGAGTACTCCTCTATGAATCTCCAGGTGGTAGTGGTGTGTCAGGGCAGTGAGAAGAATGTACATAATTATTTTTGTTTCTAAAGATTTTAGTGTTACGAATAGGATTGACTGAGTCAATGTATAAGAGTTATTGTAAATTGAAGGCTAGGACTTGTTATTGAATTTCATATATTTGTTTTTGAAATACATATTCACTATGTCAATTAAGTTGACTATTTACTAAGTGGAAATGGAAGAAATAGTGAACAAAAGCTAGTCAGAGTGAGAACCCATTTAAGCATTGATTTCAAGTGTTTAGGGATGGAAAAAATGGTTTGGGGTCTTATCTAAATACATATACCTCCTATTTAACCTATGTGTAATTTTTATGGTGCTTATAAAATATCTATAAGGAGCTCACAAAATGACTAGTCTGTGTAAATCAAGATATTGGAACCCATGACAGTGAGAATGGTTTATAGTAGCAAAGTGGTCATTGAAGAATATGAATTTTATGATTATAAATGTTATAAGGTTGTTTGAGGTTAACTTTAATGCATTGGAAGATCAAGGAAGTGTATGCACAAGTGTTAGATGTCATGTTCATCACGATTGGTTTTTGGAGCTTGTAGGTAGTCTGAAGTGGCCTATTTAGAGAGGCTAGTTTGAGCTATTTTGGGCAGAGTTTGAGGTGAGTGAGATCTTGGTGGTATTGTATGACTATCAGATATTTATTAAATTTATTTTTTATTCGTATTTTATCTCTATTTTTTTTGAATCAGTCAAAGGTCTTTGACTAAGTTTCTAGGATGTATGACCAGTTTCAGTAATCAATTTGTTTGAGTTGGTCTAGACCTATGTGAGTTGTTTGATGATGAATAATGGATTTTAAGGTGTTTTTCATGTCATTTATGACATATCCATGTTATTTTTTTATTTTTTTGTTTTATAATATCAATAGTATACCTCAGTTCTTCTTGGTAGTATTTTCTAGGTGTTTGCAAGACTTGGAGTGAGAGAGAGAATGACTTAGATGGAGTAGTTGTTTGGGGTTATAAATGTTATAGACCCATGTGGGAATAATAAATTATCTATTTTATGCATTTTTTATGTGTTTTAATCAATTTTTATGACTATTATTCATGAATATGGTCATATGTGGTGAATGACCTATAAGGGCTAATGCATTAGGCCTAATTGATATCTAAAAGAGGATTGAGATTGTTTTGAAGTATGGATGATCAATGGAGAATTTGAGTTGTATTGATGACATTTATGAGGATATTTTATAATGGTAAGACAAGTATGTGAAGTATATTGGTCGAATAATATGGGTTAGATGATGAAGTGATATATATACAAGGTCAAATTGGCCTATTTGGGTAGGTGTGAGAGTAGAGTGAATTCAAGAGAAGGGAAGAGATAAGTCAAGGAGATGAGATGGGTAATTAAGTAACATGAGAGGGTATAGAGTATTATTCATGTTTATCTAATTATAATTATGAGCTAACAAGTCATTAGACCTAACAGTCTAAAGGGTGACTTGGTTGAGCCAATGAGGTAGGTGTGCTTGCTTAGAGAAGAGAAGTAGATTTCAGGTGTATGAGCTTCAAAAATTCATCATCGGGTGTATAATACATTATATTAATTGTGGACATTAGATTATAGGTGGAATATTGGGTGTTTAATCACCTAGGGGGTTGTAGCCTCCTTGCTAGTTGGAGCTAGATAAAGGTCTAGTTGGAGTTAGACTAAATTGAGAGGTGGATGCTCCTTGATTAGTTGGAGATGATATAAAGTATAATTTTTATATTATCCTTATAGGAATATATTCCATTTGTTTATAGGCTTGGGATTGAGTTTTATCCCCTAGAGGGTTTCCCACATAAATGATGTGTTCACATGATGTATGCTCTTATTCATGCTTTGGATGTTTAAGTTTTCATGTTCATATTGCTAGATCAGATTAATGAATGATGAATGGGTTTTAGAATTGAATATAAATTATTATCTACTATTTCAACCCATATTAGTATCTTCTCTCAATAGATTGACTAGGAAAAAATGGTTATAAATATGGGTTGGATAGACCTAACCACTCCATAATGAATTTTTTTCTTTTCATATGTTCCACTATTCTAAAGAGAGATCAAAATGCACATCTTTATCTCACCTTTATATATGTTCACAATCATGATCATGGTATAATGTTATTAAATGTTTAATTTTTGACACATAAAAACTTACAACTTTGACCTTATTTTGAATCAAACATGGCTCTAGAAATGCTCCTGTGTAGGGTTTTTATATTTTGAAGAATTTTGTTGTAGTGTCTCAAGATAGTGATAATGGGTATCTATATCTTGTTATTACATTAAAATATGAATGCTAGATATGTATGGACTTATAATTTACTTCTATTTATATACAACCCTTTGATATTTCACCTAATAGTTGACATGCAAAAAGTGTCTAAGAAAATATAAGGGATTCATTCGATTAGGAAAATAACCTATTAAGGATCCATAGATACTACTAGTAGGGGTAGTCACCTTTGGAAAATTTCAAGAAACCATAAATTTCCATTTAGAGAGAAAAAAATACTGATATATAATATGGAGATAGTGTTCTTGAGATTATGGTGAATTCTTGCATAGACTAGGTTGATTGTGAATATGTGTGATACTAATTCTAGCTGGCCAAGAAAATAATAGTTAAACAGATAGGGTAAAATGGGAAAAATTGATGTTTCCATGTGTATAATACAAAATTAGATGTCAATAAGTTAATCCATATAATGTGTAGAGATATCATGTATAATTTTTTGTTTTCTTGGATGAGGTGTTAATGTTCACTATGGACCATGTAAACAAAATTATAAAACTATCTTAGGACATGACAAGATAGGAAAATTATAATAATCTAGAATATACTAATAGTTTAATAGAAAATGGATAATTGTCATTCAAGGAAGATCATTTACATCTCTATGTATTTTCTTTTATAGGGTGAACGTATGTAAGTTTTATAGCAGACTATGGTGCAGGTCATGGAGTAAATATCTCTGAATGAATGGGGTACTCATATTTAATGACTAAAACTATAACCACTTAGTATCTAAATATATAGTTCATAGATTCATGTACCGGATATGGTATTTCACATATGTTATGTACCACGTAAATTTTAATAGCATGTTGAATGCCATAGTATTGAGATTAAAAGCAAATAAAAATAATAGAAAACCCTATTATAGATTTAAAACAATGCCCCCATTAGGTTTTGTTCACTTTCCATCAATCCTTTTACCATAATAGTTCTAATAAACAAATCATTATTTTTGTATCCAAGTCTAATAAGAAATGTCATAACGTATATGTTTTCACTTCACCCATTAATTTTTCATAAAATTTTATATAAGAAATGATTCAATGAAAAAATTTATGGATAAAATAGAATTTATAGAATGTTTATCAATAATATCATGGTAATTTAATGCGTCTTTAGGTCCTTTTACGTGAATTGTATATTGTACTAGTAAAACCACATTAAGGTTATTCTTTGTTAGATCAAGAAAAATATGAAGTTAGAGGATTAGATATCCATTCACACATAATTAATTAATTACCTCCTTATTTAAAACCTATGTCTCATTAGAATCCAATAGATGACATTCCCACCGCAATAGTCAAGCCTAAAAAATCACACACTCATTCTTATTCAGCTGATATAATCATTGATTTTTTCACTATTGATATTCATACACTTGATTACACTAGATGACCCATTTTTAGATGGGTATGATCAATCCAAGGATGGATAAATTAGTTTTTATTTATATTTTTTACAACATTATTATGAATCTACTTTAAATGTACATATCATTCACTTAGTAGATTTAGTCCCATCTCTTTCTATTGCACTTGAGATTATTTATTCTTCCAATCATGTTCATAGGTCTAAGATAGAGAAGCTACCAATTTATAATAATTACACTCTAGTCAATTTGAGACACTTATGGGTATGATTATTTATCATACCATGATATAATATTACTATTTTGCTATATTTTATGATCCTTCAGTGAATCTTTCCCTAGATATGTTAGCTACATTACTCTGACTTATGCCAAGGCTATCTCTCATAACTATGCCTACTTAGGATCCTAATCATATATTCATGTATCATGATTATTTATTTGATGATCCTTTGACCATGAAAAACCTTTATTATCCATATAGATGATTGGTTGATGATCCATAATGTGAGTTTTAGAAGATATTTGGTCATTGAACCAAATTTTGTCAAGCATAATAAAATTTATTAGCATAAAAAGAGACATGGAACTTTGTTCCTACCATATATAGTAGACCTTATCACTTATTTAATCCCAGGCACACTTTTTATTTATATGGCATAATTACATAGACTTTGACACATTTCCAACATCTTTGACAATACATTGATGTGATTCATCTTGAAACAACACTACCTTATAATGAAAAGACTCATAAGATATCTCCATAATATAATTATAAACACAATAAAGTTTATTTATTTTGGAATTAGTGTACTACATGTCATAAAAACATTTTTGTGGTAATCCAATATAATTTCCATCATTTTCGTGGATCATGCCTTCACCTTCATAGCAACATTGCTAGGTTTTTTATCAAATGAAGAATTGACCTCTTTATAGACCCAATAATTCTCATAAATTAGAATACTTAATACATATTATAGAGAATATTACTTGTATTTATTACCCCTCTCAAGAGGAATCATATACATATCTTTATTTTTCTTAGTCTCCTAATTTATCCATAGAGATCATAAGTCATGAAGTCCTTGGATGACTCTTTGTGAAGGTTAATAAGACCATGATCAGAGCTAAATGCTATCTACAATAGGATATATCATATGTTATTGATGATATATTTCATAATATCTATAAACATTTGTGAGCACATCATTATGTGATATATCATATTACTCTTCACATTATGATATGATTAGATATGATATATAGATTTTATATGAGCATTGGTTATGGATTTTAGTTTATATCTCATTCATATCATTCTCTTTTTCGTTTCCAAAATTTTCATTTTTTACATGTACTTTACATCCATGACATCTTGTTTACATTATGATTTCTTTCATTATATTTACTATCTTTATTGTTAAACACTAAAATTTAAATAAACACATCTAGGTCCTCTTTATTAATCTTTACTTTCATTTCCTTATTTTCATTGTATTTGAGATGAATATTAATTTCATTACTACTTGTGTGATCTCTTTGGTAAGATCATATAACCTCCAAATGACTTGGCTTATTCTAATATGGCCTATATTATTTTCCATTATAATAACTTAGATATTCATGATCAAATACATGTGTACCCATCATTTTATGACTCATTATGTGAAAATATATTCTATGATCTTCATTTTTCCTTTTATCCATTCATAAAAATCATATATACATCAATTTTGAGATTCCACACTTACATGTATGAAAGTCTATGAATTATTTAATACCATGATCTTTGGTACTCTTCTTTAATGACCGAGTGTAGAATATCTTATGTTTTTTTATTATTTCACTCAATTTGTTTATTCAAAATATATATGGACGAGGAATAAAAAATACATAAATTTTTAAAATCCATATTGTAAAATAAAACAAAAGGTAATGGCCAAAAGGAAATTAAAATATTAAAATTCAAATCAGACTAAAAGATCTAATCTCTTAGCACATATCCTATCCTAGTTGAATATTAAACTCAAAAATTTATCTCATAATAGATCTAATGTCCATTGGGTTTCAATAGGCTAGTAGAATAGGATAAGAGGTATCATTTTATCATATAGTGCCACCTACTTTCTCATACAAGCACCCAATATTCACAGTAAACTTACGACTCTGTAAGGGGTCCTAAGGAAGGGGAAACACTTTATGGGAAGGTAAATCCCTTTTAATTTTTATACTATATCCTTAATGAGATGATCTATGTACTTAATTTTACTATCCAAAACTCAGTGTTCAATAATTAAAGCATCATAAGTCCTTGATGCCAATAATTCATAGCACTAACATATTTCATTAGTGTGTTTCATAATCACTAAGGATCTATATATCATCTATATAGAGCTTGAATATCTATTTATCCTTGATATTCCCCTTGATGGATATCACTTATAGCTAATCGTATCTTTTATCAAACTTTCTACCTACACCATTTTGTTATCCCTTTGTGAGTTGCACTATAAGACCTTGGATAACATCAATTATTTCTCACAAATACCCACCTTTTCACACCTCTTGGATTAATTTTTGAGTTATAGTATAAGACCATGGATAGGACCAATATTTACTCATAAAAATATTTTTATATCATATTATCACCATAATTCAAATGTCATTCAGTGGTCATACTTTCTTCCATCACATGTTAGCACAAGCATTAAATATAAATTATTTTTCAAGTTTCTCCCTATTTTCACTGTTTATTTAATTTTGGTTTTTGCTTATATATTTGATTGAATTTTTTAATTTTCATTTCATATTACTACATTTTATTACATATATCCTTAATTTTTATGTATTTTAAAATCATTTTTACCATTCATTGATTGTTTAAGAAAAAAATTATCTACTTACATTTTTTTTGTCATTTTAGATTTATCATTATTTTTTACGATGCCGTTTGTTTACGTTTGTTCTAAATTTCACCATAGCATATGAAATCATAATAAAATGTGGTATAAATATAATACATCAATATAAAATATAGATGAATCATAATTAAATGCATCTCTCTCTCTCTAATTTAAACACATAGACACACACACACACACACACACACACACACACAAACACATGACTCAAAAAAGTTACATACATAATGATAAACAATGATACATAGTAAAAAAATAGATCTAAGTTTGTGATCCATCATGAGGACATGATACACTACCCATAGAGACATGAAACTATCCTCTATATATTGTCTAGTATAGTGATTGTGTCCACTAATCATAATCCATCTACACCTCCCTTCAGATTTTCCACTTTTACCTATAACCTAAATAATTTTCCAATCATATTAAAATGTGCAGCTCCCTTTTAAGCTATCACCTACCATAAATATAAATCCTATTCACCAAATCCTATTTTTACTATATCCTAAGCCCCAAGTAATAATATATGTATCTCTTGGGTATCCTCCCTGACCAACCTAAGCCAATCAACATAACCCTAAGATGATAGAAAATATGGTTCAATAAACCATGTAGTATCGGATTAGGGTAGCATGCCATTTTAAATCACAAGGTGTCTCATCTACACCATGGTCTTTGATCAGACCTCTTCTATAATATCATGTTAAAAATACACACAAAAATCACATCATAACTAATGTGTGTGTGTGTGTGTATAAATTCATACATTTATCTAGAATATATATCTATCTATCTACATAATCTTTAAAATATTCACTAGATAACACATCTTACTCACAAATAGTATTTGGATTCACTCAACCACCAAGAACTTCCTATGTACCATAAATTCATATTGGTGTGATACCTCTATACTAACCAGAATGAATCACATGAACATGTCATACTCAGTTACATATACATCGCATCATAAATGAGCTCAATAAAAGATATGCCACTAGATCTCCCTATGTATGTGTCTCTACCTATTATTGTGATTGTACTAGTGGTATATATAGCTTGTCTAAGTCAATAATTATAGTGGAGGATATGGTATATTATAATGTGGAACAATGAGTACTCCTCACTAACTTAAGTGTCACCATATAATATCCTTTTATTTATAGTGTCATATATTTTAAACATCCACTAGTGTACTTACACCTCCCATACCTCACCACTACATCACATGCTAAGCCCAAAATATAAGTACCATTATATGATCTGTCAGATTTTCCATTACAAATTTCCCTAGTACATGATGAACTATATAAGGTATACCTACCATAGATAGTGCCTTTTAATCATCAAATAACCATGTGATTTTATAATGTTTAGCCATGAAGTCCAAGTATCCATAGTATGGTTATATGGGTGCCAAATAATTTGACCCTAAGTAATAGTCTGTAATGTTGGGATGTGTGTCATATTATGTATCACATGGTAATATTCCCACCTCTACATGCATAAGAGAGCATCATACATAATATTAGGTAACCCTACCAACTAATAAATATGAAATCATTGATAAATCCTACTATAAAAAACAATGGGCCCCATTTTATTTTGGCATATATATATATATATAATATAATATAATTTAATAAAAATTATACACTAGCTACAACCAAATAACATAACCTAAATTATATAATGTGTCATAATCCAACATCACCTAGCATAAATCTAGAAGATATAATGAGACCATCTAATATAACTTGTGATAGATCACTTAAGCTATCATAAGTCCAATAATGGCCTTTTTAATATTCAAAATGATCTAATCATACACATCAAATACTTTTACCAAAAACCTAGGTTGGTCATATCTATTTGAACCTATCACCAACAAGCCTAAAGTTATCATATCATCTATTTTATATTAGGTATTACACACTAATGGTTTGATAATAATCATTAATACTATTGACATATGTAAATCCTGCATGGTGATAGACATGTCAATGGTATCCCTATCTTCCACCTAGAAGAACGTATTAGTAAGTATCTCTCATGTCCTTATGAACATGAAAACTAAGTTTATGCTTAGTGTGATTTGTCACATCTCCTTGATCCCATTGAAACCAAGGGTAGTACAATAATCCCAATCCATGGCAGACAATCTCCCTAATAGATCTAATAACCATAGTGCATACACTAGTCTATACAATCTCTACCACCTCTACAAACTTCCAAACAATAGATCACTAATTAGATATCTACCCAAAAATTGACATATATTATATTTTAAAATAAATAATCAAATTAAAAAATTCATTAGCCATTTATAATACTATCTTGGTCTTATTCTATCTTTATAAATTTATACACCATGTACATCAACCATATTCTAAACTCAAATTTATTGGCCATGTACTAAACTACATCATCCATCCAAAAATTAAACTCTATCAACCTTTGTGAACTATAATGGCAATCTATCTATACTGCATTGGCCATCATATACATTATCAATCATATACCATGTTGTCATCCAGGATTGAAACTACATTGGCCATATTAATTTTGTACTACATAGGCCACTATATAAAAATATATCAACTAATACATACACCATCATCCAGTTACAAAAACTCTTCTTTTCCAACTACATTAGACTAGCCTATATTATCTTATTTAGGTGGTGATTTTTCACTAGGCTGTAACAAATATATTTCACCCACTTTTTTTTATTGTATATCCTACTTGTTTTCTATTTTTATTTTTATTTCATTACTACATTTTCTAGGGAAAATTCCACTACACGTTTTTTCCTAGGTGCCTATTTTTCCTAATTTTATTCATTTTGATTAAAAAATTCAAAAAATTAACAATAAATCTACCATATACTTGGACTACATCACCTTCTAGTGTGATCCATCCTCCAACATGACCACCTCCTCTAGTTTAGGCCATCATCTCTCTCTCTCTCTCTCTCTCTCTCTCTCTCTCTCTCTCTCTCTATTAAATTTTGATAATATACATAAAATAATATGGTATAATAATCAAACATGATCACAATATATTATATGTAAAATTACTACTAACTTATAGTAGCTAATCTTTATGACATATGATAATTATGGGTTAGTTTGTGTTCCTTAATTTACATGATTAGCTACTATGAGTTAGTATTACTTTTACATATTGTATATTGTGATCATATTTGATTATTATACTACATTATTTGTTATTCTAGGGAACATTTCACTACACATATTTCCATAGTTTCATATTTTTCATAATCTTATCCATCTTAATTAAAAAATTAAAAAAATTAACAATTAATCTACCATATACTTTAATTATTTACTAAAAATTATTTATTTTAATCATAACTTTGTCTGTGTAAGTCCATTTCACAAATCCAATTAAACTTAAAAATCCTAAAAAAATAGAGAATTTTTAAAAGCTAATATCATATTTTTGTAAAAAGTTTGAATCTTATCTTATATTCTAGGTCTGTCTCTTGTTCCACATAATAGACACATATTTTTATCTACTTCACATGCAAACTATTTTAAACATCAATAAGGTGAGTGAAGGTATGTATTTACAAATTATTTACTTTCATTTATTTTCCACTTTCCACTATATTTTGTTAGCCCAATTAATATGTTTCTAATTATTTCTTGAATCAACATACCATGTTACACTCTAGTGCCACATGATGAGCTTCAAGAGGGGCATATGTAGACACATAATATTTTTAAACTTTATCATTTACTTATTATTTATCTCTTACAACAATATATCTAGTTTAAATATCTCTTATTTCTTCATTAAAGGGGTATCAAGAAAGGGATGGAAATACCGATGGTTCTTAATGAGAGACATTGTTATTTATATATAATGTCTATATCTGCTATTCTACCCTATGCTTCTATATCCTAATAAATATTCCTTCTTATAACCCCTAAATATACTAATACCCATATTTTTCAACTATATCATCTTGGATAATGTAGTTTTTTTAAGCCTAATAAATTTCAAACTAAGTTGACCCAGGTTGATGTAGTCTAAATGTTATGACAGATTTTTCACAACTATATCAGCCATATTTGACCTAGTTTAAGGTTAAATTTTCATATTTTTAACTATATTTAGGTTTATCAACATCATCATATAAAAATTTATGGAGTATTATGATCACTCACCACCATAAATACAAGTCCCCATTTCATTCTAATAAGGAGGAACATTGATTTTCTCATTATCATTCCTTGTAATTATGCTTAAATCTATATTTGGAGAAGTCATTGCATAGATCTTATATTAGAGAGAAAATCATGAATTATGGAGTATTAAATAAAATAGGATGAGGTCATTTGATCTCATATCTTGGTTCAGCCCTTGGGATGATTATGACCGTAATAATATCTTTGAAAGCATCATTGTCTAACGAGGAGATTAAGGCTTGAGAGGTTTATTCAAGTTAAGCATATTCTAACCTTTATCCTTATTTTTTTATAGATATAAGCTATATAATTACTAGCTTAAATAAATGTGTGATTCCTTTTTTACATCTCCTCTTCATGTATACTTAGTGTGGTTATAGTTTTTTCAAACCTTTCATCTCCCACCTTATGTGACGTAGGCCCTCATTTTCTTACCATGGTCCATTACCCTTTTTAGTTTTTCTAACCATCCCACTTATTTGTATTTATATCTTAGAGATACTATATTAGACTAATTCTCATATTAGAAGACCTAATTACATTTATTTAATTATATTAATTTCCTAGAACCTTTAAAACATTCTCTATTGATGTTCAGTTATAAGTGATCCTCTTGTTAGGTTTGGTGGATCCATTTGGTCTTGTGTATATACATTAAGTATCAGTAGGAACTATTTGATTTACCTTATTTGATTTTAAATCTCTTGGATAGGATAATTCAAGTCAATCCTAGATCATTGTATACACTTTATGTTCAAATGCTTGAAATAAATACATGACTACATGATATGGTGCTACATAACATTAAATGTAAAATAAGGGGACATGACAGTGTACAAGTGTCTAAAGATGAGCTAGCCTAGCACTTTGACTCAACATGGTTCAAAGGAAGATATAAAGGGCCAAGATTGTTATACAATGCTAATTAAGAACCCCAATTACATGTAAGAAAGATAGTTGTCTAGATTAATAATACTCAGTGACTTAATTGATGAAAATAGGCATACATGTTGACCATGAAAAAGGGATAAAAAATGATATTCATGACCTCCAGTCAAACTCAAAAGTCTTGAGATGTAACAATAATATACAAAATTTCTCCAGCATTGTAAAATTAAGGAAGATAAACATACAAGGATAATTTAATATTGAGGTGATTAAATATTTATCAAAAAATATAATGACTTAGAAGAACACAAAATATTATTTAGATATAATAATCAAGATTAAAAATTAATTAAGGAGAATGGTTGTTTCCATCAATAGGTAATATTCATCTGAGCTAGAAACATTATATACACAAGATCTCACAATCACTACATGTGATGAATTATTAATGCACCTAAGTTAGTTTTTAATTAGGATACCCAACCATTGAGTGTAGTCGAAGGTAGTCTTAAGACTCCACAAATAATTCATGTAGATCCCTTGACACATGGATACGTGTTTATTTAGGACTAGTTGATATCCCTTAGCTTAAACATGATGTTGAGATGATTTTTAAATCCTTGGTACAAAACAAGAGCTGAAAAAATAGTTAAGGGTATGAAACCACACAATGATCTGTAATAAAACTCAGTGGTAGATCATGTTGAGATGATCTCCATGGACAAGTGTCTCTTGTGCCTTGGCCCCATATACTGATTCTTTATTTTGTACTTTTTTTTGCATGCTTATGGTTTTAATAAACATTATCATTATTTATATTAGTAGAATATAGTTATTTTCTATGGGGGGTCTCATATCTATTTATATAACAACATCTCTCAAATATTTTAAATGTCCTAGATTTTATTGAAAACTCTAAGGATCATAAAAATTCCTAAGAACGTATGTGTCTTCTTTATTTTATATGAACACCTTCATCAATTCTTATAAAATATGTGGTATATGTTTTTTTGTCTTATTATATTATGGTATGAATTTTGATTATTTTATGTGTGTTATTTTGGGTTGATTAAATCACTAATCTAATATTTTTTGCATATTATTACATTTATCTGATTAGTTTTACATGAATGTGTTTTGTTAAATATTTGTTTGGATTTTTATCTTATGAGTTAAAGTGTTAGAGATTATGCCTATAATAAATCATTCAACAAACTCCCTACGTTTTCTAGATTAATTTGATCACAAGTAGAATTACCTAGATAGAATAAAAACTTTTAGTCAGATTCATAAATAATAACAAAAATAATAATAATCCTCATAAAGGCTAAAAATCCAATTTTATGGCTTCCCCTCCTTTTGTTTTATGGTCTTTTTTTTCCCCAACTCTTATAATTAGTAACCTCTTTTAATATTCATCCTAAAAATATTGGCAATATCTCTAGATTTAACATAGTGTTTAAATACACAATTAATCTCTCTATGTGATACTATCTATAGGTTATCAGATTTATTTATAAAAAACTACATAAGAGAGCATAAAATTACAACTCGTACCATATATTTTCTTTGGCAATTATAAAATGAGAAGGATTTTAACCCATTCGTTCTTTTAGGGTGTGTATAAACAAAAATTAATATTGGCCATGGTTAATGAATCTATACAACAAGGTTCAAATCTAAACTAACAGAACAAAACCCAAATTAACCTATAAAATATAAATGCCATAAATGAACAAAGATACGGACACATAATTCTTATGGAATACATAGTCCATAAGAATAAATAGGTGAAATAGAAAGGAGGATTTAACCAATCATATAATAAAAAATGTAGATTTGAACTAGATATAAAATGTTATGCTAAAAAAATTATATCCTAAGGAGGAATGTAAGATCATTCAAAGAACATATAGATTCACTGATTATATTTTACATTTTTAATGTTTAATAATGAAAAAAATTGTTGAGAAAGTAATATCTAAAATTTAGTAATGTAAAAAAATAATATCATATTTGTCCTAGTGTATAAAAAAGTAAACATACAAAATAAAAATAATATATTAGAAATTTAAATTTAAAAGGGTAATAAGATGATGGAAAAAAACACCTTAAATAATTATGATTTATAAATTCATATTTGAGTTGTGAAAACTTGTAGCTATTGTGCCACAACACACCCAAGTTATATAAAAGCTTAGGACCATGAGATTTTAACTAAAACATGCTTTCAAATTCTAATTGATTGTAGATTGCTAGTTTTATATATATATATATATATATATATATATATATATATATATATATATATATATATTATATTTGATTCAAATTTATAATGAATTATAATGTCTTAAAAAAAAAAGGTTCAAATTAATTTTCACTGTGCAACAAAGGGATATGCCTTGTTTGATTTTAAAAATGTACATGTATAGTTTTGAAGATATGGTTGATCAATGATATTTTAGGTAATATTTGAGAGATCAAATCAAAGTGGATTTATATAAACACTTTCACGATGAAATCCAAATGTAAATGGTATACACTAGTTTAATATTTTTTGTAAGAATTATTTTCAATAAAAAATTATAACCACATGAAATCACCCTACCAAGTAGATTTGACATTTTTCATTGTCATTTTTCTATCATTTTCATATGTTTTAAAAAATAATTATCAACACCAATTGTTGAAAAGTTATAATCATAAAATCACTTTCCCTAAGGCTAAAACTTTTCATTGAGGCAAAAAAATATAAGGAAAAAACATGGGTTCGATATTCACAATTTAATAAATTTTGAATCAAAAGATATGGCTTCATGAAATTAACATATCAAGAAATTTTCCAATTTTTTTACCTAGCCAAATAAAGTATTTGAACTAGACTATATTACTTAAGGCTATAAATGTTTGTTTAAATTTAGAAAAATTATCTAAGTATCATTAAAATTTTGAAGAAAAAAAATCAATTAAATATTTTTCTAAGGTGGATATTATTTTTTTTATTAAGTAAAGCATGTAATTTGTATTAAACTTAAGTACATGTACTTATTTTTTATTTTTTTTAGTTTATTTTTTTAAATCAAGATAAAATTAGAACTATAGATAACTTTTCATGTGAGATATTAATTATTTTCTTTGGTCTACATAGATTAATTATTCATAATTTGTATTGATCCCATTTTTTATTTGATAAGGTAAATATCCTAGTTTTATAGGGACTAGGAACCATAGTTTAAAAGTACATTAGAAAGTAGTAAGCCCTGCAGGCTGAAAGACAAAAATATAAATAGTACTAGCAACTAACTATCCATATAGAAGGAAAAATAATAGGAAAATAAATATTAAACTATTCCAAGATGGGGGATCCCTTTGTAGGTTTCTTCACATCCTCAATCACCCTCTCCTATGTAGCCTATTTACTCTTTGTAATTCAGGCCCTAGTTCTTTTTTTGGGCCCTTCTGCATCCTCCCTAGGCAAGATCATTACGGGTCTCTTATGCATATGTTCCTTCATATGGGTCTTGTTTGTGGGGGTTATAAGGGGGATCTTGGAGGCCAATGTCTCCACCCCCAAGATGTGTTGCTTCAAGGGGGTCCTTTCAGCCTTAGATATTTGAGTGAAATAGTGGATCATTTTGCAACCTATTTGTTCGTGGAGTTCCAATCCTATATTAGTCCTTCTAGACACATACTAGCATCATGAAGCTTGTTATTAAACTTTTTCATCTATTCTTTGTTGGTTTTGATCTCCTATACCAAGGGGTATTTCCTTTACTTGCCACATCCCTTAAGGTTCCTTCATCCATCAAGAGCGGTTTAAGTTTGAGAATAGAGTGTTTCAAGGGAGAGTCCCCAACTAAGTCCTTAGAATTTGGACTAGCATGGGAAATATTGATTATCAGGTGGTGGACCCTAACATAGGGTCTTCCTTAAGGGATTACTCCTTAATAGTGGACCCCTCCAGTAGAACCTCCCTACCCTGAAGGGTCTCACCATGATTTACAATAACAAGATAAGGCCCTTGTGTAGTGTGGGATTATCTTCATTGATTTAGTGTGTGAGAGTAGTATTCTCCAAGTATTTGAGGAGATAATAGAAAAATTTGATTTTCTAACCCTAAAAGTTATTTATTAAGAGAAAGTATTGGGAAAAAATGAGGGTGTACTTACATTCAAGCGTCAGATATTTCATTATTTACAAGTAGACTTTGGGCCATTAGCACAAAAGGTCTAAGTGAGGAAACTCCTTTTTATCTATCTTAATGAACTCATTAGTTTAAAAATACCTATATATAATCTCTTGTTTTTTTATTGATCCTTAGAATCTTTTGTTCTTTTGTATGACATCCCTATGGCTTTTCCAATAAATTCCTCCATTATCGATATTCTGACTCCTCTTAACTCTATAAACCTCTTATTCCACACTACAATGAATTATTTCACCAAGCCTTCATCATGTACATTTAAACTCAACATAAATTATGTGGGGCCTCCTCTATGAAGCTTATTACACACATTATTAATGCCTCTGAATTATAAGTAGGAGGTTGGTTTAAGACAGTCCCTATCTTAACCCATCTCAATAGTAACATGAGGGCCAAAAATGAAATTTGGCAAACCTTGGTAAGGCTTAGAGCTAAAAGTTCAAAAAAAAACTTGTATCACACATTTCCTCCCACATTTTAAAATTAATTATCCTCACATTGGAATGATTGGAGGTCATAATTTTTGAAATCCATTACTTGAGAAGTAAAGTTCACACATGTGGCTACCATGTCACCATCCTATCCCGAGGTACATTCATTTTGAATGGCATATATGACACTTTTTGGGACATGGAATCCATCTTATGAGATATTTGATCCCATTATTATTTTAAAAGATTTGTAAGATAATTTTCAAGCTTATAAAATATTAATGGATGTTTTGTGAATTTGTCTCAATTTCTAAAAAAATCATATTTATATTGTATAATTTTTTAGATTTAAGTGATGATTTAATGAGATTAGATTTTATTATTATTATTAAGTTAGCTTTTTAATTCTATTGTTTTGACAGTTTTAGTGAACTTATCTCTTATCTATTTGTTATTGGATTGCTATTTTTCATGGTTTTAAATCTTTATAGGAAAATTATGGAGAACTGTGAAAT